>RJWM01014514.1:0-50291 GCA_004363535.1 Dasyprocta punctata | reverse complement strand
GTGTGTAGGTGTGTGTCCGGGTGCGCGCGCGCGCGTGTGTGTCCGGGTGTGTGTGCGTGTGCGTGCGTGTGTGTCCTGGTGTGTGTGTTTGTGTGCGTGTGTGTCCGGGTGTGCGCGCGCGTCTATTTTATTCTGGCGCAGGCACAGCCCTCCACAGCCTCAAGGTCGGCAAAACCCAGAGCCTTTGGGGCCCCCGCCAACCTGGCTCGATCCTGCAGCCAGGAACTCGGGAAGGAGGGAGTCCCCAGTCCCGGCAGGGATTCCTGAGACGCGGTTCCATTTTTAGCTCTTGCGGTACTGAAGCAGGGACTGGCAGGTAGGAGCGGGGTTCCCCGAAGGCTGACTCCGACCCGCCGCCAGTGGGCAGCGGGGGCCCTGCTCGCCCCGCTCGGCCCCGCCCGGCGCCCGCACCCCGGGGCTCCCCGGTCGGGGAGAAGGGGGGTGGCGCGCTCCAGGTTGCCACCCGTCACGGAATTTGACACCCGAGAGACAGCTGGTCCTGGCAAGGACTCCTGATCCTTCTCAAATGGAAACAATTTCTATCAGTGAATCTGCCAGAATTCTTGGTGGAATCGCACTTGGGCTTTGCCCCTTGGCGCAGTTAACCAAGGCCGCATTTATCACTTTGGGGCGAGGAATGCTTCAAATGGAGCGGGGTTCCAGGTTGCAGAGCAAGGTAAGCGGGCAGGCGACTGGGATGACTTCCCTGGGGGGCTGGAGATCTACAGGGAACCAGCCTCCCCCAGGTCAGATGCTCAAGTTTGGTTGGGGCTTCCACTCCTTAGCTCCCCCACATCAGGCCTCTGGTGCCCTGCAGAGTCTTCCTGCTCTTTCTGGCCTCAGCCTTCCCTCACTCCTTAAAAAGAAAAATCTCCTGGGTGGGTGGGAGGCTTTAGGCTCTTATGTTCAGCATGTGAATGTGCTGCCCTGGAGGTCAACCGGCCTGACCTGGAGTTTCATATCTCCTCATCCCTCTCTTCCATCTTTCCTCCTTTCTCCTTTGCCTGATTTCTCTACTCTTTCTTCTTCGGATGTTTTATGTCTTTGCCATCTCCATTTCTAACTTCCCTTTCCTCTCGTTGAAAATATGAGAAAGATAAAAGGAGAGAGAGGAAAGTGCTGGGGCTCCTGTGTAATGCAGTAGGGGACCTAGGTGGTTTATACATCATTTATTCACCACGGATTGGGGAGCACCTACTATGCTGGTGCTGTTTCTTCAGATTTAGGGTGGCCAGACCTTCTTCTTGAAAATAATTTGCCCCAGAGACTTTTCCCTTGAATCCTCTTTACTTCTTTTTCTTGGCTACAGGGATAAGTATCTGCAAGATCAGAAGGATGCAGACTTGAGGGGAAGGAGGGAGCTCTTTAGTTCCAGGCTGGTTTGGGGCCATTGAACAGTAATGAAAAAAAGAAAAATCACACTTTAATAGTAATAACCAACATTTGTTGAGCACTTGTTATGTATTATTGTAAGAACGTTACAAACCTAAACTCAAATACTAAGCCTTTTATGCATCCCTGTGAAGTAAGAACTGTTCTCTGTTTTTTACAAATAAGGTAACTCAGGAAAAGATGATTTAAATAATTTGTTCATGATTCTAGTAAACAGGGAACTGAGACAAATTCAGAGCATCTGAGTCTAGAACATAGCTCTGAATCAGGGCATGTCTCTGTCGTTCATCCACACCATCTTAGGCACTGTTATAGGAATTAAAAATGCAACAGCAAACAAAGTAGCCAACATCTTTGCATTCTAATTGCAGGAAACAGATTGCCTACCAATAAGAAATCTATTTGATTTTAACAGTGGTAGATATCATGCAGTAAAAGAAATAGAGCGGTTTAAAAGAGAAGGGCTATCTTCACAAAGAGAGTGGAAGAAAAGTTCTCTTTCTAGTAAGACATTCACACTGAAATGTTGGAAAGCTGTGAAATACAGATTAGTGCATGAATGTAGTAAGTGATGGTAATGACCTCCAGTAATGATGGAAATGCAAATCAAGGCTACACTGAAATATCCTTTTACATGCATCAGCTTGGCTTGAAATGATAAAGTTCCACAGTCTCAAGTTGTTGAAGAGCATATGGAACCAAAGGATCTGCAGACGTTGGTGCCAGCAGTATAAATTAACACAATGATTTCACAATAGTTGATCCTTATCGCTAATCTGACCTGTGCATCTGTGATTCAACTATTTCTCTTCTTCTGTGTTTTACTTTGAGAAACTCTCACATACTTTCAGCAGGAAACAAATATGCATAGCATTCTTATTCCTAGTAATAAAAACCTGGAACTGCAGAATCTGTGTGGCTTTACCACAAACAGGAAAATTATACAGCAGTCAAAATAAAAGGGCTAATTAACAATGTAAGTAGATCTTAGCAGCAATATGATATTAAGGGAAAAGTTAAGTCTAAATGATTACATCATTTAGCATGATAGTTTTTATTATAGTAAAATAATCTGAAAGAGCTCAACCCTTTAAAATGTAGATGTAGATGTAGTTAGATATGCAATATCATTATAGCAAGAGAATGATGATGATGAGATTTGTGATTGTGATTTGTTTAACTGGGAGAGCCAGGAAATATATGGTTAGTTAGAAGCAAGTCATTGGCAAGGTCTAAGCTGAGGCTTAGCTGGTAGAGCCAGGTGTGTTTTATTATATTCAAAATACCTAGAAAGTAAAAAAGTATGACAGGCCATGGTTAGGCTTATGATAAGAATGAAATACTAAGATAAACATCGTTTTGCAGAGTGTGGTCTGAGGTGGAAGGTAGGAAGGAACAGAGGTAGACAGGTAGACACTTCTGTGGGGGCAAAGAGGCTGGATGTTTTTAAGGATGAGAAAGGCAGCCAAAATAGGTGTGGACTAACAAATCAAGGAGATCAACTGAGGACAGGTGGTGTAAAGCCTCCTCGAACAAGGTGAAGAACCAAAGAGTTTTAAGCAGGGAAGTCGTGTAACTGGGTTTAAGATCTTAAAAGATGATGTGGAGAATGGGCAAGAGGGGGGCCTATCAGGAGAGGGCTGCAATATTAGGGCCAGAAGATGCTGACAGGACTGCAGCTGTGATCTGGCAGGTTATTCACCACCCAGAGTGCCCAGCCTGTGGGTCACATCCCTAAAATCCAGCCTGCGCCTTTCCTGTCAGGGGCTGTAAAGGGCTGGAGGAAGGGAACATGTTCAGCTTCTGTGGGCCGGCAGTAGCTCGTTAATGGAATAGGGTACTGAAAATGGACTTAAAGAGCGGCAGATGGATTCAGGATGTAATCTGAAGGTGAGATGGATGAGACTTGTTGATGATTTGATGTAAGGGTTAGTAAGAGCAAAAGAATCCTAGCTAACTCCTGGGTCATTTTGTTTGACTGCAAGGCTGCTAATGCTGCATATAGAGAAGAGGAAAGCCAGGTGGTGTTGGTGGGGGTAGTGTTTCGCATTCAGGGAAGAAAATCATATTTTGGGCACTCTAATTTTAAAATGTAAGTACAAATGCCAGGTAAGCTGTCTGATATGAGTCTGAAGCTTGAGAAAGATTTTAGGGACAGAAATGGTTGTGGCAGTTGTCAGTATAGAGAGGTATAGTTCAAGTTCCTGCACCTGGTTGTCATTGTCAGGTTATAAAACCCTTTAGGCTGAGAATTTTGTTTGTCACTTTTATCCTCAGAAAAGTGTGAAGGAGAATGGGTCATTAGTAAATATTTGCTGGGTAGATGACAGAGGATGTATACATGAAGAGAAGAAGGGGAAATGCCCTAGGTTTCTGACCCTGATGTTGTCTGAAGTCTGAAGTTATGTCAGCTTTAATTCTTTGTGAGACTAAATCAAATCTAGTGGTGGAACTAACCCACAAGGATATGGGGGTAGTGTCACATATCCCCAGAGCCACTTAGAGGAGCAGGGACTAGATAAAAAAGACATGGAGTAGCCGTGGGAACCCTGAAGGTTAAGCAAAGGGGAGAAGTGTGCAGTGAGCTGGAAAAAGAGGATAATCAGCAAACAGAAGGAAGCCAGGCAATTGGTTCTAATGGAGTTTGAAGCGTAGTTTAGAGGGCAGTATATCAATGGCATTTTGGCAGATGCCAGTGAACTTGGGGTGACTGCAATGTTCCTACCATCTTCTGCCTCTACTTCCTCAGGCAGGGTGACCTCTCATTTAGGAAATGACCTCTGAGGCCTTGTCACATGAGATATCCTAGCCTGTCACTCTGCTATGCTTGGTGTGAAGTATCTGGCTTGCATGTAGACCCAGTGTGGTTGCAATGCTCTCCTGGTCCCATGAGTGAAGGACTAGCCTTGCCCTACTACACTCCGGCCTCCTTTTGTTCTCCCATCTCACCACATCCAGTCACCTCGATGACATCTTGTTCCCAGCCAAACTTTCTCATTGCATTCCACATAACCTTGTCTCTTTTCCTCAAATGTATGCTCCTGGTCCCTCATTCACAGATGTATCTCTAATACCTGGTACAGTGCCTGACATAAGGTATATGGGCAGGAATAGTGCAAAGGAGAGGAAGGAGGACAAGTTCTCCTTTTCTGCTTGGCTTTGAGATGATCAAAGCGAGGCCATCCCATTCTCACTAAGGATAAAGGAAGCTGGGTGTCGTATTGCTGAAGAATGTGGGCTGTGGTATACAATAGATCTGTAGCTATATTCTGGCTCTGCCCCACACAGCCTGGTTATGTCACTCAGTCTCAACCCTCAATTTCTGTATCTGTAAAATATGGATGATAACAAAACCTCCTGTAGTGTATGTTTGTGAAGTTTAAACATGATAAGAATGTGATGCTTGTAGTATGGTACCTGACATGGAAGGACACGGAGAGATTTAACTGCTTCTATTTTCCAGTGTATTTAATTGTCAGTACCTCCTTTTTTGACCAACTTCAAGGAGTGCTTCTAATTCTCAGTATTTGTCTTCCTTGTCTAGTGTAGCCTGTGCTCTGACAGTGGGGTTGCAGACAAGTTTTTGGCAGATGGGGATCTTATTCCTGGGCACATAGGCATTTGCTATTCAGTTTCTCACATTATGCCACAGTATTCCACTGCGCATAGCTCACAGACAGCTGGGAGTCTGAATAATAGTGAGGATTCAGGATGTATTTATTCAACATTCCATAAACAGTGATTGAATGTCTTACTATATAAATGGAGACACAGCAATGACTAAGACACAGTCCCTGCTTTCAAGGAATTCGCAGTCCAGTTAAGGGCAGGAGAACTGACAGTCTCAGTATAGATATTCAAGAGAGTATTCTGAGTCAGACCCCCAGCCTCTGAATACCCCTACCCTACCCTGCTGGGGAGAATGGCGTGAAACAGTAATACATACTGATCTCTTGTATTTGCACGTTTATTTACAATTTACAAGTTGTGTTCACTTTGAAGTATTTCATTTGATTTTTCACAGTGTCATGAGACAATAGAGATTAATACTCCCATTTTATGAAATCTCACTCCATTGATCGAACATACCCTGTGCAAGACTTTCCCAGGTGAGTCTTACTGATTCATACCTCACACAGTGTTCCCAGCCAGGGGTCTGTGTGGATTGCCATCCTTTGGAGTGTGGTTTGACCTTGATTTCTTATTTTAACCTTAGATATGATAGCTAAGTTTAGCTCCTCTGTGGGGAGCTTTACTCTTTGGACTGACACTGACAGCCAATTCTATCCAGGTGGCTTTGTGTAATCTCTTCAGTCTCTGAGATTCCACCTTGGTATTGAGATGGTGAAACCTAGGTAAGGACCATGATAGCTCCGGTGTTTGTGCAACTGGTAAACAGAGGACCTGGCAGAAGAATCTCACTTTGCTCAGTTTGCCTAATTAATTGGATACATAGTTCCCCTGTCTAGAAAAGAGATAGGAGTCACTTTGCCTCCTTCAACATGCAATGACTTATTGCACTTTCTGAGCTGTTTTAACTTCTGTATCATTTATGAAATACTTAGAAGTCTTCTGCTGAAGAATGCATCACTGATTAAAATCTTTTGGGTTACTTGCATAAGGCATATAGGTTTATTTCTTCCTTAAAATATGTTCAAGGAAAGTAAAACTCACAGACTTGTCATGCGAGTTTTATGTAGGAAAATGAGTTTGTTGCTCAGTACAATATGTGCATTTCACATCTACTTCTGCATTTTTGTCTCTGTGGAAGATCGGATAATAGGTGTTTTTGTTGCCCACAGACTGTTGGGGGAGGGGGCAGCTCCACTCCTTCCAACCAGACCTGCACTGCAGCAAGAAGATGACCTTGCCCATCACGGCTCGAGGTATTTGGCCAGCAGCCTCCTTATCCAGAGCTTGAACCTCGGCTGCAGTAACTTTGATTACATTCTCTTCTGTAAGGGAGGAAATTGATTAGCTAACCTTTTTAAAAAGATTTTAAATGTGCGATTTGTGAAACATGTGAGAAATAAGAGCCATAATTTATCAAAGGTGAGTTTTGAGAAGGGCTTTTTAATTTCCATTTGCTTCAGTGTTCTAGGGATAAAGTTACATGTTAATTGGTGAAGAAACTCTACCAAAAAATTGCTAAGTATGCAGGAAGACTCATGTGAATTAGTATAAGTCTGATTTATATGGTGTATATTTTAAGAAATACTTTTGCTTTCAGTTCATGAAGCTTTGTACCCAAAAAGTATTTTGCATTGCAGTTTATTCTTTCTTATATAGGTAAGACTCACAAGGAGTTATTAAAATCCACTGAATATAAAAGGGTGAGGAAACCATTTTTCTTTTAAGGCAGTTTTTTAGAATGTTACTTGGCTTATCAGCATTCTTCATTGCTCTTAGGTAAACTTCAGCCCAAGCTAGTTAAAAAGAGCATAATTTTTAAATACTAAAACCCAGATGATTTTTTTATACTATAAAGTCACAATGAAAACCAACCACTGAATCAAAGATAAGGCTTGATTTTCTTCTTGACTTTAAGGGGGAGATGTTTTTCCTTCCAGATCAGAAAAAAACTTACTCTCTGACTTGCCTTGATCATTTTGATGTGTGCTAGAAGAGACAGACCTTCCCTTCTGCAGACATCTGTGCTTAGCTCACCCTTCCACACTGCAGCCCCCAGTGTGGATGTGAAAATTTTCCTATAGCCGCTGAAATAAATGACTGGCAAAATTCAGTCCCAAATGGTGATTATCGTGTATCTGTCTGAAGCTGCTGGCTGTGCTTTTTAAGGTGTCTCTGGCCAAAATTAGCATTGATTGACACTTCCTACTATGCCTTTGATTTCTGTATTGCAAAATAGAAACCTGACATTTTTGCCTGATGAGAAAGGGTGGAGACGAATGAAGACGAAAGCATAGCAGGCATGCTTCTAGTCATGCTTTTCAAAACACACATTCTTGGGCTTTGTTCCCAGAAATTCAGACTCAGTGTCCAGAGAAGAACCTCCACATTTCCACTGCAACATGCTCATCAATGATGTTGAAGCTGCAAGAGTATGGGCCATATGCTTCATGCAGCACCAGCCTAGGTCATTCATTCTGAGGAAACTCAGAAGTGATGATGGACGTGCTTTTCAGAAGCAAAACTCACCAAAACATGGATGGTCCCGCAGAGAAAGATAGAGCAATACTATTTTAATCAGCTGCCCAAATTTAAACCACACTGTCCTGATTTTAGCACTGAAAGTCCTATTGATAAAAAAATCACTCAGCCTTGGACAATCTGGAGACTTGGTCACTCTATAAGTCATACTGGGTGAGCTTATTATGGCAGCTTTATTGTGCTTTAAGAAGTGGTATGTAGCTTGCTTCCTTTCTCTTCCTTTCCTTTCCTTTCCTTTTCTTTCCTCTTCTCTCTTTCTCTCTGTCTCTGTCTCTGTCTCTGTCTCTGTCTCTCTCTCTCTCTCTCTCTCTCTCTCTCTGTCTGTCTGTCTTTCTTTTCTGGTACCAGGAGTCTAGCTTTAATTTTTAACTTGCACTGTGCTTCAAAACAAGCTGCTGAGCGTGATGTGACATGACATATAACCATATACAAGTTACACAGAGCCTTCAACTTTTCTAAATCTCTTTTCATTTACAACTAATGGCAGAACAATGATTCCCAAAGTTGTTTAAATATTGGAATCACCTGAGGAGCTTTAAAGAACTACTGCAATCCACTCCCAGAGACTGTGAATTAATTGGCTTGGGGTGTGGCATAGTCAGTTGTAGGTCTGAGAAGATGTCCAGATGATTATAATTTCTAGACAAATTGAGGTGCCTCCATGGTACCTGGTCTTCAAAAAGGGCAGCTGTCAGGACCTTCGACTGTGTGCAGATGTGCTGTTCATCCTATCTAGGTAGAGTCTAGTTCTCATCCCTCTGAATCCTGCTGTCTTTGTGATGTGAACAATACAATTTAGTAACCATAATGTTCTAGGGCTTCTGTGCCCAACCTTTAGAAGAACTGAGCTTATTTCCTCCCGTGAAGCTAGTCTCCATGCTCAAGCTCTGTTCTGAGTCTCTGTGCTGTGAAGAAACTCTGTTCAACTTGGGGACAGTGAAGCACCAGATAGTCAGTGAAGCGTTCTTGAACCTGCTAGCCCTGCCAACCAGTAGCTACAGTTGCCTGAATGACCCCAGGAGCACCGTTGTGCCAGCACCCTATCCCCTTGCCTCATAGTCTTAAGTTGTGTAACTTTTGGTGCTTTGTTATGAAGCAATATAATATAGCTGAAGCATAAGCACATTCCTTGCACTTATTGGTAATAACAGCATGAAGAAGGCATTTTGAAAGGCACTGTAAAAATGAGAAATATCTTACCATCTGTAATTCAAAGTGCAAAGCAGTATCAACCCCATTTTGCTGCACAATAGAAAGGCAAACTTAATAATTTTATTAAAGCATATATGATAGTGAGCAAAGGAATAATAACTTCAGCAGTGCTCCCTTTTTATTGTCTAGGAAGCAGAATCCAAGTTAAAGCTTAACCTGTTATTGGTTTATTTGGGTTGTGCAAGCCCAGAGTGTGAGAGTGAACACAGAAAGTGATGAGGTAAAGCTACTGTTTAACAAGAAGTTCAGGTGAGGCATACCATGTCCCTCTAGAAGCATGCTTACTTGGCACTGGGGACTCTTCCTGAAGGGGTTCAAGAAGAAACTTTGTCAGCGTAGTTCATGTGAAAGAGGGGAAACAAAAGAACTTAGCCTTCAAGTGCCTTCTTTCATTTCTCCGTGATGATGTTTTACAGCAAGGGGAACTAACTCCACATTCTTTTGGCTCCCCAATGGCTGCTCAGGAATCCAGGTACAGTGAGTAGATTTACTCAAGGCCAGGAGTGGAAGGGCACCTGTGTGTAGATAAAGCACTGACCCAGAGAAACAGGAAGGAAGAAGAGCTTAACAGAACCTGAGAAGGCTTATAATTGAGTGTGTGTGTTCATTCATTCATTGGATTATTTATTAATTGGTTTTTTGCTGAAGCAAACGCAGTGAGGTATGCCTTAGTTTGCTACTTTTTTGGCAAACTAGATTGCTGGCCTGAGAAAATACATTAGTATGGGTTCCTGTTTCCACCTTTTGCCATATTCTCAGTTACATTTCAAGATAAATGCAGTATTAGTCTTGACAGGTCTTTTCTCTTCTAATAATGACACCAAACACAGTATTTACCCTGGACATTTGTAAAAGCCACTGAAGCACCTTTGCTTTCCTCTTCAGCTGGAGATTTGATCCTTATTCTTGCTTGTGTGCCAAGGTTTTTCTTATATAAAGGGGAGGGTGCATGCTTTCTAGCCTGGAGAGAGAGGCAAGCTACCAATCAGCTGTCACTCCCCAAAATTCATCCACTTTGATGAGCATTATCTCTTCTCTTAGGTGGGGGTTTGTTTTGCTTTGTTTTGTAAAAGGGAAAATTATTCTTATAAACATTGTCCTATCCAGTTATTTCATGAGGCTGGGTGGTTTTTAAATGTCAGTGGCTTTATATGATTATCCAGTCCCAATCTGACCTTAGGAGCCAGAATATAAAAGAATAAAATATATATTTCACATAATAAAATATTCCTTGTTAAGTGCCTAATTTTATTTGGAAAATTTGTACTGATTTTTCAGAAATCTATTATTTTTTTCTTTCTGTTGCTTATGAGCAGCAAAGATTATTTAACTTAGAAAGGGCAACAAGAAAGAATTTTAGCTGTAGTTAAACCTGTGACTGCACTCTGCCCATCACATTTCCTGTGGACCAGATAATTGCCTCCCCAATGTAGTAACTGAGGTGGTTGACTGTGATGATATCTGGTTGTCAAATTTTCACCTCTACATGGAGTACTGAGGAGAGGGGAGGCTTCTTCTCATTTTAGAGTAATAGTTCTAAATGTAAACAGGGAAAATCCCTTATGACACAGAGATATAAAGAGTTGTAAAATACCTTGAGTTTTTGTTCCTTTCCATGTTGTGACATGTGAATGGTCTTTGGCAAAACAAAGTCTCCAGCCTGTGCTATTACTATTTCCTGGTAGTATCAGGTTCACCTCACAATCACAAGTGCAGTGTTGGCATTCAGTTAATATCCTGCAAGGCCACACTTCTTATGAGCATGAATTGTCCACATACATACCCTGAGTAAGTGGTTGGACCTAACTTTTCCTTCTTGACTAGAAGTTACACTCTGCATGTAGAGATAGAGAGGTATTCATTTCAGACTTTTTCCTTACTAAAGGAAGAAAACCCAACTCCAGTTGGCTCAAAAAAGAGAATGGATTGGCTTGTGTAGCACAAAGGTCATGGGTAGGACCAGCTATATTTAGGAGTCATATAATTATGTCCTAAAGAACTCTCTCCCTTTGTTTTTCTGTATCTCTTTTAGTTCTTTTAGTCCATGATGACTTTGTTCTCAGGCGTGTTTTTCTCTTATGGCTCTGTGACAAAAACCAACAGGTCTTGACTTTACCTCTTAGCATATTTTTGTTTTATCTGGGTCCTAGGGTTGAATTTAAATGGACAGACCTAGAGTTAAGTGACCATTTTCAGATTTTAGAGTAATCTTCTATTGGAAAAATTCCACTATTGGGAAAAGGGACCCACTAATTCCTGACTGAGAGACTTCACTTTTTAGAGGTCAGTGTCTACCTGAAAATGGACCCAAATTTCATGGGGGTAGATGCATATTAACTGAACAGAGAGAAACATATATAAACAAAGGGGCAATATATCATTTTACAGAGAAGATATGCAACCATAACTATAACCACAAATGTTGGCAGTGTAGGACATTTTTTTCATCCTAGATAAACCATAAGAAATCTGCTATATGAGGATGGATCAAAACAAGAGGAGATAGTGTCATGATATGCAGTACGATCGGCCATAGGGTTGAGATTCCTTGAGCCAGAGCAGCATTGTTCCTGGGTGACAGGAGTGTCTGAAATTTTGATGTATTGGGTTTCTCTTTTACCAGTATTTACAAAAGTGTGGCCCCTCCAGCTGCATTAGAATCACCTTAGAGCGGGCTCAAGTGCAGGTTTCTGGTCTCACCCCAGACTTGCTGGATTGGAATTAATTAAATGAATTTACATTTCCCACCAGCTCTCCTGGTTTTGCCTCTGTAGCCTGAGAGTTGTTTGTCTAAGCTAATCAAATCCCTTTGTTCACAGGCTTTATTCTAACAGGATACAAGTGATTAGATTTCTGCTTAAATTATTAAACATTTTGCTTTTGAATACTTATCATGGCTTTCAATTTAGGATGTTTTTAGATTCATTTGAAGTATAAAATCCTGATTAGAGTAATAAAAATATTTATAGAGATTTGGAAAGAATAGAAATATTATTTTAAGATACTACAAAATTCATCTATGAATTCATAATTTTTCTTTATTGTGTGTGTGTATGTGTGTGTGTGTATGTATGTGTATGTGTATGTATGTATGTGTGTGTATGTGTGTATATGTGTGTGTGTATGTGTGTGTGTATGTGTATATGTGTGTGTGTGTGTGTGTGTGTGTGTGTGTACCTACTCATCCTTCACAGAGGTCCATGTGTACTGTAGGCAGAATTTGATTCCTGCCTTCTTTGCTGCGATTTAATGCAAAGGCCTATCCTTACATTGTTAGTCTTCAGTTACATGATATTAGTGACTATTCAAAACAGTTTCATTCATTGACTTACGGTTTTACTCCCACAGATTATTGATCATATATATACTGTGTGTCATTGTTTATAAGTGGAAGAAAGAGTTCGTATTTTACAATTTTGGGGGAGGTGGAGTAGGTTACTCGGAATGGAACCCAGGGTCTCACGTGCCAGTCAAACACTTAAAGTAGCCCAAGATATTTGGCTTTTACTTAAGAATTGAATGGCTAAGATCACATCCATTTTTTAGTAACAAAAGATGACATTTGAGGAGGGGACTTTTAGGCATGCCCCAAAACGCACAGAACTCATGGTTTGTGGTTAATTACCATGAGATTGGTAAAGTGGTTAAGTGCCAGTTATTGAAGTAATTTACAAGTTTACTATTTCACGAGCAAAGAAACTAATTCCTACAACAAATATTCTAACAATTTGACTTTTCTGCAACAGATACACTTAGCCTCAGGTGTATATACTCATAGTCCTTGAAAGGTAAGTATTTATACATTGCCAGAGTATAAAAGATTTTGCTCCTTTTAGGGCAGAAATGGAACTGTGAACTTACAAGATATGTAAAAAATATGGATTTAATAGAATTTATGACCTCATACAAATATTGTGGCTATCTGTGGTCCACCATTGTACCAGGGACTGTTTATTCCCTACTCCAAGTAAGCTTGGCCCTGTCTACCCCTGAGACTCAGATTCATGGTCAGAGCTGCCCATGTGGCAGTTTACAGTATTTTCATGGGTAGAGCCCCCCAGATTGGTCTCTCCTCTGCTGCTATACTATTTGGGGTTTCTGCACACAATGCCACCTGACAAGTGGAGACCCCTGCCCCTGTGCCTGTGTCCTCTGCAGAGCCTCCAGCTTCCTCAATGCTGCCATGGAGCCAGGGACATTTAGAACTTAGGAGACTTGATTCACCTGGGAGTGGATTCTAACAATGAAAGATCAGAGAAGAGTTGGTGGTTAAATTGCTTACGTTTCTTTCCCCACCTATAGACTTTTCCAAATTGTAGAAGTTTTTGCTTCGTATCTGCAGATGGCCAGAAAGATTTTGTGGTCAGCTATGTCTATGATGAAGCTATTGGTACCTGAGCTGTGTGTTTCTTATAATGACTCTGCTTCCTTCCCTGGGGTTACAGTGACTTCCACCCTACATAAGCATACACACACACACACACACACACACAAAACTAGCATGCATACTCTCATCTTTTGACAGTACTGGAAAAATAGTGATGTGCCTCAGAAACACTTGTGCCAATATCTTCTCTACAAAATTTTACTTAAACACTGTTGAAGCCTAAACACTTTCTACTATTGATTTCTAAAACTCTTAAGTCACTTGGACCTCATGGCAATATATATATCTTTTGCTGGTAAGTTTCTAAGTATGGGCTTAGTTTCCTTTTCTTTACATTCTGTGGGGCTCCACACTAGAATTATATTACCAGCAATATCATTTTCCAGGTACAGGGTGGAAACCTCATGTTTCACTGGTAGTGTCAGTAATTACTGGCATTGACGAAAGTTCTTCAAAGTCATACAGATCAAAATTTGACCTCTGATGATTTTGTCAGCTTTGGCTGTAAGTTGTAACTATGGAAGAATGTAGTTCTATGGAAGATTGTGGTACTACAAATATGTGTCACTGAGTGAAACAGACCTAGGTTCTTTCTCAACATGATGTGAAATTGGGCAGGTTACCAAACCTCTTTAAACATCAATGTATTTATATATAGGGTTATAGAAATTATATTTCTTTTTACTGGTGAGTGCGTGGAATTGATGTTGGTTTCTAGATTTTAGTCATTCATTCTCCAATTTCACAGTTTCAACACACTCAAGTACAATTGTCTTAAATAGTTTTCTTTCAATGGACTACTATGTTTTAAACATTAGCTTCATGAAAAAAAATAGTTTTTGTGGAATCAGTAGGTTCAGTGGGATAACCATATATATGTGTGTGTATATTATATGTATATAAGTAATGATAATTAATTGCAGATGAAAGAATTCTTTCTCAGCAGGAAGAAATTTTATTAAAAATTGTTAAAAGGTGCCCAGAATGGCTAAAAGGTCTGTAGAATCTGCCATGGGTTTAGTAAACCAGGAACATTAGAAGCCAAGAAACATGCAAAGGGCACTGAGGCTTCCCTGATGGCCAGGGTGCATGGTGTCGGGAACATAGGGGTGTGTTTGTCTGATTCTCCTGGTGGGTGATGGCTGCCCAAAGGAAGCAAGGTTCTCCAATGGTGACCTGTGGACACACAGGGCATATCTGGCTCTGTCTCCCTGCCTATGCTGGCTGCTTGCAGGAAGCAAGCTTTCTGATGGCAGCAATGGCATGCAGGGGCAGATTTGTTTGCCTAAAAATTTTAAAGTGTTTAACACAGTATGTAAAGTGCAATTTAAGTGTTAGATAAATTAAATGTTAATAGTGCCTACTTTGTATCCTATAAGTAGCAGTTATGTACCCCTTGTCACCCTATGGAAATAATACAAAGTGACCATATTTTAGACAGTGATTTTTTTTCTAATTACTCATGCACAAGAAGCAACTCATCAGACTTTGTATGGACTGGCCTTCAGATGCTGGTATGCCATATTTATAATGTAAAAGCTAAGGCTGTTGTAGTAACTT
Source organism: Dasyprocta punctata (assembly GCA_004363535.1). NCBI lineage: Eukaryota > Metazoa > Chordata > Mammalia > Rodentia > Dasyproctidae > Dasyprocta > Dasyprocta punctata. The sequence continues at coordinate 35,569 of RJWM01014514.1, read as the reverse complement.
CTGCTTCCTTAGCCAGTGTTGTCCTTGTTTCTGTTCATCTGTTTCATACCCGGAGTTGCACTGGTGTCACTGGAATACTCCCATCAATTGAACCTTAGTGAATTAGTGTCTTTTGGCTGCAGACCCAGGGAGCTTACATCATTGGATGTCTTTTACTGGCTTTATTTCATTTCCATGATTCATTTTTAAAGTATCTTTGCCATAAGTAACTTCTCAGATGTCTATCCTATTGACATATTGGTTCTTTCAATCTGTAGTCTATATTTCATCTATATTTTCAATCTGAATCTAGATTTCACAATTTGTATTGTTTCTCAATCTGTCTTCTAGATTTTATCCCAACTGTCAATTAGCATAGATTTCATTGAGAACTCCTGGTTAATAATGTTGCTACTATTACTTGCTATAGGGTTGATCTTTTTATAAGCAAGTTCAGGTGGATTTCAGAGTTTTATTATTAAAAGCTCCATGGGCTTGAATGATAGTCCATATGTAAAGTTTCCATTTGCCTTCCTTCACCATTTCCCCATTCCTACCAATTCTTTTCTGGTCAATTCACACATCAGCTGAACGTCACATATAAGTCAATTGACTACTTACATTTGTCCTTTGCATTCTTTGAGAGTCAGTCTTGAACTGTCTCCATCCTTGTGTTTCTACTGCCTAGCACAGCACTAGCTCACCCTAGATGTTTGATAGTTATTAAAGTTAAATGCTATGTAAAACTAAAGCTACTTAAGGATAGAACAGATTAATATTGGGTGTCTACCATAAAGGTTGTAAAATAAACATTACTTAGTACTTGCAAAACAAACAATCAAAAATAGGCAAAACAGTTTTCATTTTGTTCATTAATAACACAAGATTTGTTTTGTTCAGAGAGAAGTTAGTAATATTTTTCCCTTCAAGTTTTTCCAGATGCAATTCTGCCACCAGATGGGGTCTGAGGAGGCCCCCCAAAGAAGAGATGGGGACTTCAACTTGTGCCAGGTGGGCTCATCAGCTCTCCTTACAGAAAAACATTTTAGGACATGCTAGTGAAAACTGGCAGATTTGTTAGGCAGAGTTACAAAGGAAGAGAAAAAAGAAAAAGAACTTCAGCCTGAAGAATTGAAGTGGACACAGTTCTGATGAAGAGGATCTGACTGGTTTGTTCAGTTAGGCCCATTTGAAAAAGAAGGAGACTAACTAGCCGAAGTAGACCAGGTTCTGGTTGATCAATATCTCAGTTTTGGTTTTGTAAGATGGCTCCTGGAGAAGCCCTTACCAATTGAGGCAGTTTTGTCTTCATATCATAATTATTTCTGTTTGGAATAGACTCAGTTTTTTGGAGGGTCTGGTATAATCCAAGGTGACTGTAAGTTTAGAGCAATGACTGAAAATTTCTGGGCTGTTTTTGGCAGTTAATATCTCTGTAAATCTCCTATCATGATGTCCTTCATCTTGAAAGGGAATGAGATAGGTTATGTAAATTTAGGGCTAATCAACTCTGCTTTGCCAACTTTTAGGCAGATAATCCCTAAATGATGAATATACTTATATCGCAGAGTTGAGTAAGGAAATTACCCAAAGATTTAAGATAATAAATGAAGGTCAAACTTTGTTCTGGTTAGTTCCATATTTGGTTTCTGTAGGACCAAATGGAACAGTCACTTTCTTTTCTAAGCAAAATTTTTTTTTAAGCCCCTGAGCACCTCTGAAGAGAAAACAAATCATACTTTTAAGCCATTTCGCATTTCCTTAAAAATATTTGTTATGTTTGCAGCATATACTCTGAGATAACTTATAGATTGCAGTCCCAAATTTTGGCTGTCTGAAAGTCATTTCCCAAAGGACAGAGTACCAACATCAGGCAAACAGAATATAACCAACTTGTCCCTGCAGAATTTTCTGCCTGCACAAGACAAGGATGGCAGGAAGATCTGGAGAGAAATATGACATTTTTATGTGGCATTCAATGTACCGTTTGCTATTTCAAGCACTGAAAGTCACCACATGAAAAAATTATTGAATCATGTATGTTTCTATTGCAATAGGATTAGAGACAAGTTTGGCTTAGAAATAACTTCAAGAGCAGTTTATATATTTTATTTTCATATGGAAAAGTGATTAGCTTTTCAAAGAGAATGTGTATGTAAATGAAACAAAGCAAAACTGGTAGTGGGCTACACTCTTTTTTTTTTCTGAATGGGAAATGGGTTATTGAATAAATATATAAGGGCCCCTGATCTGTCCCCGTGATGGTTTCTGACAATGTCACCAATTGTATCATCTAAAACTATCAGAATTTTGCTTGGGACTTATTGGAGCTTCTATTTAGCACCCTGGTTTTATTCTTTAAGAATAACTATCTTCTTACTTAAAACAAATTAATTCCTTTGTGTTTTTGTGAGACTCTCAGAAATGAATGTTAAACTGATTAGCTAACCTAAGTAAAATTCTCTCATCCTTTGGACCTGTATGTTGATGAGTTCTGGAGAGTAAGGAGGTTTCACCAAAACGCCACTCTTACCATGTTATCTAAAAATTTCCACAGTAGACCTAATCCTTTATCAATTTTATAGGTTGTAGGATGTAGTCTGAGTGGGGAGCAAGAAGGAAAGATCATTAAAATAATCCGTGTGACTATTAATCATGACATGTCAATGTGAATGGAATAAGAAAAGTAGATGGGTAAAGGACAGTTCCAGGTGTATCGGTAGATGGTTGACATAGTCCAGCACACTGAGTGTGGAAAAACCCCTCTCAGATGTGGGTGGCACCAAGCAATAGAGTTGTAGTCTGGATGTAAAAAGAAAAAAAAAAAAAAAAAGGAAAGAAGAAGGAATTGTGCCCACTTTGAACAGATCCAGTCATCTCCTTTGCCTTTGGACAGTTGTCTCTTGTTTTTTCTAGTTTTTCTTCATTGCCTGTGGACATTGGTCTCTCATGAAGATTCACACTAGAAACTCTACAGTGAAGTCCCAGGCCTTCAAGCTCGGGTCATCCATCCCTCTTATTCTGTGGCTTCCATCTTCTTGGCTGAGTAACTCAGGATCATCTACCTCTCCAGCACACAGGCAACCACTAGGGAGTCCCTCTGCCTCTGATCCCACAGGGGATCACTGTGAGCACTCCCACCCCTGAACTTGTAAGTTTACCTAATAAAATCCTGGCATATTTACGTGTATATTTTCTACTGATTCTGTTTCTCTAGGAAACCCTAATACGAACTGTTAAAAGGAAAACTTTTGCAAAAAGGCAATTTTCATGAGTTATTGTTAAAAGCAACAAAATTAACAGCAAACAATTATGCAGCGAAAATAGGAAAATACCAAAAAGAACACTGGAAAGAAATGATGGGTTAGTGTCAGAGGAGACTATACTCCTTTCCAATTTGAGGACCAGTCTATGCAGGTTTTTAAAGGACAATGTTAGGGACAATGACACTGGCCCATGATTTCAGCTCTCTTTCATTGCCCCAATACTGTCTGGTGGAGCAAGCTTCCTTTGAAGAGTTATCTCAGTGAGAGGCTGGTTCTGCATATAAGAAAATTGACTAGAATTTTTTAACTGTCCAGAGAGATTAATGTCCTCAGAAGGAGTTTGAGGACATTGTCAGAATTAAAAATCACTTGGTGACAACTTAACAATGGAAAGAAGAAAGTCAGTCACTTTTAAACTTCAGAGAAGTCAGGCTATATGAAAATTAAAAATTATTTGGATGAGGTTGTTTACAAATGCAAAATTCACTTTAATTTTGAAAACAAATTGAAGTTTTTGAACTGTGTTTCATGCCAAGATTACTGACACACATCCCCTTGAACCAGAAGATGCAAGATAACAGACTGACTCCCTTTTTCCCCTTCTTTCTTGTCCCATGATATTCACAGTGACAGCCCTCAGCTGGGTGCCCAGTACCCAGTGGATTTAGAAAAAATGTGTTAAATGGATGACTGTTAAAAAGCTTTCATATACTACTCAATGTAATTGCCAAACAGATTGGAGATTGGAGGTAGAAAGAAATGACATGCTTCTCAGAGCCTTAAAATACCCTGTGAGTCATAAATTTCTAAGAGATATCATTGAGAGTGTGATTACTTAGGAATTTCCTAAACGACTGGAGTGATTTGCTGGAGGATCCTATGGGTATGGTCCTGTGTCCCTCCAAATCCTCTTGTAATCATGGATGGGGGCTGAGTCTGGTGTTTGTGATTGGTTTGTTGTTTAGTGCTGGGATTGGCAATGTGAGTGTTGCACCCACCCAGGGGTGGAGCCGACATACAGTATAAGGGCGGAAGGAAGGTGTGTCTCTCCCTCTTTCTCTCAAGTTAGCCTTGCTGTTTGGCAGCTGCCATGAATGGGGGCCCCACCTCACCACACTGCCTTGAAGCCAACTAAGTATGGACTTAAACCCCCAAGAACTGTAAGAAATAAACCTTTCTTTCCCTAATTTTGGGCATCAGGTATTTTGTCTCAGCAGCGAGTGAAAAGTAATTAAGACAGAGGGTATGCCAAACAGTACATGAGATTTGGGTTTTAGAAGGGCAGGCACAATATAAAAGGTAAAGAAGCAAAACACCTAGAAGGAAGTATTAAATTTGTGTGGAGTCCTAAAGATTAAGTGAAGCTGATACTTTGCTCAAAAATTTGCAATTCCTTTTGCTCTGAAAACTCAAATTTAATTTCTCATGGAAATTTTTGCTCTAGAATATGTTGCTTTATGAAGTACTAGACTAAATTTACTTGTTGACTTGGGAATTGTTTACTTGTTTACCTTGAACATGGGAATGTTGGTTATATGTCATCCCCACACTTCAATTCATATACTTGTAGTGTGACATTATAAATCTTGACAGGAAGGGAGAGTCCTTGTACTTTCCTTTAAATCTGGGTTGGCCAAGTGACTTACTTAGCAAAAGGCCTTATAACAGGTGTCTCATGACTGTGCTGCTGCTTGTCTTTGCTGCCCTGGGGCCCTCTGTTACTGACTGGTTCTATGTGAAGAATCCTGGTCAGACCTCCTGGATAATAAGATGCATGATGGAGACCATGTGAAGCCAGCAGTAGAAAGATAACTGTAACCAGCTCAAACCATGAGCCAAATAGTTGCTTTAAGCCTCAAAATTTATAACTGTTTTTCAGCAGTAAATGAATAAATAAAAATGAATAAATAAAATATCAAGATACTTCTGTGGAGGAATTCCACTCATTCTTCTTGAAATTACCTCTTCAGTGGTTCTAGAAGTTCCAAGTGGATGTCATTATGTTCTCTGAGGTATAGTCCTCTAGACCACCATGCCTCACTTTCCTTCCTCCTCTTACTCAGGGTCTTTGTGCTGCTGGTGTCTGTGGGAATTGTCATGATCTAATGGGGCAGTTCTGCAGCTGGTTGTGCTGGAGATGACAATCTTTCTGCTTCCAGAAGCATTACACTATAATGTGCCATCCAAATCACACTGGGTGCTTTGCTATGCCATCATTAAGACAAAATAAGAGGGAGGTATGAGGAGTGAGCAGGAAGAGAAAGAAGAACCAAACTAGCATAGCTATGATGTTAGAACTCGTGGGATTATGGAAACCACATGTTCAGCACTTCATTTTACAAAAGACAGTCCTATCACAAAGAGCACACATCACTAGCCCAGTGTTCCAAGATCTATGAGTGTCAGATCTGGAACCAGAGCAGAATCTCCACCCTTCAATGTAGGGTTTATTTCCATTTCGTATTACTCTGTTTGTTTTTTCTATGCCACTTAAGATTTTTCTGGGAGAGAAATGTAGATTTGGGGAGATCTTAGTCATGATCAACTCTGAGGGATGATGAATAATTTCTAGAAACTAATTTGAATGCAGTGATAGAGAGATACCCATTTTCTCTTTAAATTTTTATCATTCTGTTTAAATGGCTGCTTTGTGTGAGGAGTGCTTTGGAGATGAAACCACTGCTCAATAGGCTCTGCAACATTGGAGACCTAAACATCCTTTTCTTCCAGTCATTCAGGGTTGTCTGCAATAGGAGAGGTATTCCCAAGGAAACTTATGCCAGTACCAGTGTGGTCTGTCTTAGCTCAGAAACTGTGCTGGAGATCTCTTGGGGACCCCAGAATTTCTCTCATGTTTGCCGAGATCTCATGGGAAGCTGTAGCTCAGTGTGACAGAAAGATACATGAGCTGCAAACACCATGGTCACTGCACAGGATTCTAAATTGTGGGGCCCTCAGATAGAGGCAGTCACGCAGATGGAATGGGATACTACGAATACTGGGATGCCCATAAACCAACATCTAAGGGTTAAGGACACTGCCTCAAATCTTGAGGGATTTCAGCTCTTCTCCCCTGTATAGTATATTCCTGTCAGGTGACAGGGGACCTTTGGAGCATTGTGGCTTTCCTTTCCCCCTTCAGTATAGCAACTGCAATTGACTTTCATTTGCAATCCTGAGGGAGTAGGGGAGAGCTGGGGAACCAGGTTGCTTGATGCAAGAGTACAGAACGGTGTTTTGCAGAATGCTCCTTGCTTATACAGCACCCCAGGATAGTCATTCTGAGACAGCATTAGGTTAGTCATTCTGAGACAGAGACAAATCAAGTGTAGCAAAATTAGAGAACCTTTCTTTGCTCTCATTATAGGAGGCTTCATTGTGTTAGAGGATCAGAAAAGAAGAAGATAAAGGGCCACCCCTCTCCTCCTCCTCTGGCCACTTTGCACAATTGAAAACCTATCAGGAAAGACTTCAGACAAATGCATTGTCTTAGGCATATTTTTAAAATATCCTGGATTTTGCTTTTTTGAAATAATTCCTTCATTTGCATTATTGGTTTAATAATGCTATAAAATATTATTTGAGAAAAATGACCAGTAGAGTTGCAGTGCAGACCTGAGGAGACTATCTATTGTGCAAATGTGGTACAGAAAAATCTAAGTCTTTGAGTCATAACATTTCAATTTCAAGCTTCTTATGGGTATTAAAAAATGATTTTAAATGATTTTAAAATTAATGAAAAATACCTTAAGGGTTTTGCTTTAAATTAGGAAACTCAAATTGAGGGTCACTTCAATGCTTTAAGGTCAATTAGAATACAGAACACACATGACCTACAAAGCAGTGACCTTGGTGGTGATTGAGGATGGGAGACTGTCTCCTTTCTGTCCTGTTGACATACAACCTGGTGGAGCTTAGATTCTTGGCTTGACTTCCTGTCTATATATAGTAATTTATAGATTTGATATTTATTCAGTGCCTGTCTGTGTCCTCATTGAGCTAGGCACTAGGAGTCCAAAAAGAGAGGACACTGTTCAGGCTTTTTCCATGCCCTGGTCCCTGATGAGGGCACATGACGAGCAGGGCACTGAGAGTCTGAGTTTCTAACACTTTCAGAGGTCAGAGTGGAAGGAGAAATCATTTCCTATTCATAGGAGTAAAGGGAGTTTGAGTTGTTACAAGCTGCTGAAAGGTGGAGATGGATGTATCTCTCATAGGGGACAGCCTAGAGAACATGCAGAGGTTTATAGGTATATTTGGAGAGTGTTTCATTTGCTGTTATGGTTGCGCCCAGGGGGAGAAAGTGAGGCAGGAAGATTTAGAGTTGGGTCATGTTGCCAGAGATCTGTGATTTCAATTCAGGAAGCTGGTCTCGATTCATTGTACACACAGCACTGATATTGTGCTCAGATGGGTATTCATGAGAGGTATTAGCCAGAAGAAATGTGTCATCCTTTTTGAATTTTAAAATATGTATCAACCTAATGATCTGACACATACAATTCAGTTGGAAATTCCCTTTGCAGTGTGAAAATTTGCTTTTATGACACAAGTATATGCATTCTTTCCACTACACCAGTCTCGATTACAGGGAAACCCTTAAAAGCCTGTGTAAGATCTTACGCAGAGGCATCTACTCATCAAGTTTCTGGATAAAGTCAATATGGTCCTTTGTATTAAGGATAAAGTGGTTAAACTTCTACATCAATTGAGGAAAAAGAGTTTAAAGGATTTTTGCAGTATAATTAAGAAAACCTAGCAGAATTTAAATGGATTCTAATACAAACTTTGAGTCCAGAATCTGTTGTTCAAAAACATAAACAGGAAAGATGGGAATAGAATACATTTTTAGGAGCTGGGTGTGGTGGTGCACGCCTTTAATCCCAGCACTGGGGAGGCTGAGGTAGGAGGAGCATTGTGAGTTCAAGGCCAGCTTGGGCTGCAACGTGAGCACAAGGCTGGTCTGAGCTACATAGTGCGACCCTGCCTCAAAAAACTAGAGTCAGGAGTTTGGCTCAGTGGCTTAAGCACCTGTCTGGCAGACGTGAGGTTGTGAGTTTGATCCCCAGTGCTGCAAAAAAAATAAAATACATTGTTAGTCATAGTAAAATATAAATTAATTATGCAACTCGTGAAATACAACATATAATTAGGATCAAAGTAAATTACTGATTAAACAACATGAGAGAGTAGCAGTAACTTGAGCTTTAGGATAGGACCAACCTAGGTTTACATACCTGCTCTTTTCCTTTCTAGTTCCGTGAACTTTAGCAACTTACTCTCTAAATCTCAACCAGCCTACTTTAGGAATAATGATGGCTATTGTCTAGGGTCGCTGAGGAAGAGTTATTCTTTTTAAATATAGCCTGTTTTCTTTAAAACATAGAGCAGTATTCCATGAATAAAATCTGCTATATTAGATGTTGCTTAACTTTATACTTGCCATAAGTGGGGAGAAATTCCTTTTTTCTGTCTTTTTTATTTTTTATTTTTGCAATACTAGGGATTAAACCCAAGGCCTTTGCGTTGAGCAGTATCTCCAGCATCTTTAGCCATTTTAAAAATTTTTTTAGGCAGCGTGTCTCACTAAATTGTTCAGGCTGGGTTTGAATTTGCAGTCCTACTACCTCAGCCTCCTGGGATTACAGGCATTTGCCACCACACCTGGCATGGGAAGAAGTCTTAAAGATCATCTATTACAGCAGCTCCCAAATGTTTCTTGTGTGACCATCAAGTCTAAGAGAAAAATTAATAAATAAAGGTGGGGATGCAGAGGAGAATGATTATACATATGTGTGAATAATAGAAAATTCAAATTGTTCAGGTTCATTTTTTTTCTCCATAATATATGACCACAATTCCAAATGGCATTTTGCTTACCTTCCTGAGTTTCATAACTTGGAATTTACCTTATTTCATGAAATGAAAGCCTTAAGGGAAGAAACTCCAGTGGATTCACAATCACCTACTATTTCTTGGAAATGGGAAGAAAAGGTTTATCACTCGAGGAGCATCTCTCTTGAAGTTCTGGCCAGGAAATCATTCAGATAATGGCTTCTACTTCAGGCTGTTTTCTCCAGTGAGTACCAAAGCAAAAATTTTCTACTAAATGTTTTTGGATGAGAAATTGGAAACTAGAGAAATAAAGCAACTTGTCATGCATTTAATTGGCAGGGCAACTTATTGTATATTCATATTATGCTTTTGCTATCAAGGGAACCACAGCTCTAGAAAATGTGTTAGATACAGGGGTATTAAGAATATCTGTTTGTGTAAATTCTGAATCTTTCAAGTAATTTTCTCATTTTCGTTTTTTGAAAAATTTATTGGTTTAAAATTATTTGTAATATTATATCAATTAATATCAAAAAATTGATAAAATTTAGAACTCTTATGATAAACAATATTGCTATAAATAGTAGAAAACTACTTCAGTATAATAAAAGATACATGTGAAAAAACTGTACTGAATATTATACTCAATGATGAAAGACTGAAAACTTCCTGGAAAACCGAGAAAATGACAAGGAGCCTATTTTCAATACTTCTCTTTAACAAATTATTAAAAGTTAGAGCCAAAGTAATTGGCATAAAAGTCATCCAAACTGGAAATGAAGCAAAAGTGTCACTGTCCATAGATGATATGACCTCAGAAAACTTTAAATATTCTGCACACACATACACACACAAAAAAATCAGAACAATAAATTTGGTGAAGTAGCATGATACAAAATCAACATAGAAAAAAAAAGTTACATTTCTGGACATTAACAATGAGCAATCAAAAAAAATCATATAAATTAGATTTACAGTAGCATGAAAATATACAAAATACTTAGGAATTAACAACTAACTAAAAGACTTACACAATGAAAAATGAAGATTTAAGTAAATGGAAACACATCTATTTATGGATTAGAATACTAAGTATTGTTAAAATGTCAATCCTAGCCAATGCAATCTACAAATTCAAAATAATTCCTATTAAAATACCAATGATATATTTTGCAGAAATACAAAAGTTAATTCTAAATTTCACATGTAATGTCAAAGGACTACCTTGAAAAAGGAAAGAAAGAAAAGAAATAGAAAGAAAGAAAGAAAGAAACTTCCTTATTCAAGACTCATTAAACAGCTATAGAAATCAAAACAGTACAGTAATGCTGGGTGTGGAAGTGTATGCCTGTGATATCTGTGGGAGATCAAAGCAGAAAGATTCCAAGTTTGAGCATAGCCTGGACAACCTAGTGTTTTAGTGAGACCCTGTCTTAAAAAATAAAGTGCTGGGAATGTGGCTCAGTGCAAAGACCCTGTGTTCAACCCCCATCAGAGTCAAATGATTTCTTAATTTTTCTTTCAACAGAAAGGAGAGTTTTTTTCAACAATTAACACTGTACCGGGAAATTTAGATATCTACACACAAGAAAATGAAGTTAGAACTTTATATAGCATCACATACAAAACTTAAAACCAAATGGGTCAAAGACGTAAATGTGAAACCTAAAATTATTAAACTTTTAGAAGAAAGCAGGGCAAAAGCTTCACAACATTGTATTTGGCAGTGATTTCTTGGATATGATACGAAAGGTTCAGACAATAAAAAATGAGATTAGACTTCATGAACATTTAAAATGATTGTATATCAAAGACATTGTCAACACAGTGAAAAGGTAACTTGAGCATGGGAGGCAATATTTGCAAATCATGTATTGAATCTGATAAAGGATAGATACTTAGATTATATAAAGAATTCCTAAAATTTAACATAAGAAAACTGAGAACCTGATTTAAAAGTGGGCAAAGGACTTGAGAAGACTTTTCTCCAAAGAAGATATGCAAATAGCCTATATGCAAAACTAAACCCAAATAGATCAATGCAAATCAAAATGATAAGGTATTACCTTGTATCCTTAACAATGACAAAAAAAGGGAACAAAAACAAAACAGAAAATAGCAAGTGTTGGCAAGAATTAAAGAAATCAGAACCTTTTGCACCATGGTAGAAATATAAAATGATAAAATACTATGGAAAACACTATGAAAATTCTTTGTAAAATTCAAAATAAGCCATAAGATTGAGCAGTTTTACCTCGGGATCCATATGTAAAAGAATTGAAAGCAGGCTTTTGAAAAGATTTTTGTACACTTGCCTCATTTTTTCCTGGCTATAAGACATAGCCTTCAAAAGTAGAGATCAACTCTGCCAGCCACAGTCAACCTATCCTTACCTTATCTGCTTTACTGAGTAGCCACCAAGAAAATGTGGTATAAGCATACAGTGGAATATTATTTGACCTTAAAAAGGCTGAAAGTTCTGACGTACTGTTTATGACAAGGTTAAACTTGGGAAACATTCTTGTAAGTGAAATAAGTCAATCAGAAAAAGAAAAATCCTATGTGATTCCACCTATATTGAGGTACTTAGCCTAGTCAAAATTATAGTTACAGAAAATAGAATGATGGTTGCTAGAGACTGGGTGAAGAAGCAAATGAGTTACTATGTAATGCATATGGAGTTTCAATTTTACAAGAAGAGCAGTTATAGAGATGAATAAGGGTAATAGTTGCACGACATCAGGATGCTATGAAGTGCTATTGAACTATACATTTAGAAATGTTTAAGATAGAAATGTTGGCTATGTGTCTTTTACCACAATAAATAAATTAGAAAAAATATTTGTAATGTAGTTTCTTGTTATTCATTTGATTCTATAGGATCTGTAGTGATTTCTTCTGTAGTGATCAGGCTGTCGAGAAGTTGAATTTTTGAGAGAATATTGATTTGATTTATTTTCACTTGGATCTTTATTACATATCCTTTCTGTGTTCAATTTCCTGTTACTTTTTAAAGACAGAAGCTTAGATCATTGTTCTTAGACATATTTTCTTTCCTAAACAAGGTTTAGAAGATCTAACCTTCTAAGTGCTGTTTTAGTTGAATCTCACAAGTTTTCAAGTTTTGCGTTTTGATTTCTATTAATTTCAGAATATTTTCTGATTTTCCCATTTTAAAATCGTATTGCTTGTTTTCTCATCATTGAGTTTTAAGAGTTCTTTAGATGCAGTTTCTTTATCAGATACGTGTTTTTGCAAATCTGTATTTTGTGAATATCTTTTACTACTATGTGGCTTATCATGCTGGTTTAATCACATTAGCTTTGTACTATAATTTCACGTTGGGGATTGTGATGCCCTCTGCATTGCCTTCATTACCAAGAATTGTTTTTGCTATTCTAGGTCTCTTGTGGTTCCAAATGAATTTTAAGATTGTTTCTCTAGTTCTTTGAGGGATGCTATTTGTATTTTGATCAGGATTGCATTAACTATGCAGGAGAGTTTTGGAAGTATAGCCATTTTCTCTGTATTGCTTCTTGCTATCTGTCTTAGTTATTTTTCACTTATTGCCAAGACAAAATACTTGATGCCCAAAATTAGGGAAAGAAAAGTTTATTTCTTACAGTTTGCAGGGGGGTTTCAGTCCATACTTAGTTGGTCCAAGGCAGCTTGGAGTGACAGGGCAGCCATTCATGGCCGCTGCAAACAGCAAGGCATGTGAACTGGGAAGAGAGAGAGAGAGGGCAAGAGGAAGACCTGCGTTCCTCTTGCCCTTACACTGTATGCCGGTTCCACCCTTGGGCAGGTGCAGCACTCATATCACCAATCCCAGCACTAGACAACAAACCAATCAGGAACACCAGACTCAGTCCCGTCCAAATTACTTGAGTCCTTGAGTGGACACAGGATCCAACTAATACACTACCCAAGAACAAGTGATATCTTCACATTTTCTGACAGCCTCCTCGATCTCCTTTTTCAGAGTACTGTAGTTTTCAATGTAAAGATACTTCACTACTTCTTTTAAATTTATTAGTGTTTCATTTTTATTGGTGCTATTATGAAAGGTATTGTTTCCCTAATTTCTCTCACTGAAGTTTGTTATTTATGTGCCAGAATGCTATTGACTTTTGAGTGGTGACTTCACATTCTGAATTTGTTTATTAAATCTAAGGGAATTTTGGTGGAGTTTTGGGGGTTTTCTTTGTAGAGTATCACATAATCAGTAAATGATGATTTCATTTCTTTCTTTTCTAGCCCCATTCCTTTTATTTCTTTTTCTTGTCTAAGTGCTCTGGCTAATGTTCCCAGAACTATGTTGAATAGGAGTCTTGATAGTGGGCATCCTTGTCTGTTCTTGATTTTAAAGTGAAAACATTGAGTTTTTGACCATTTAATATGATGTTGGTTGTTGGTTCATCATTGGTTTGTCTTTATCTCAGTCTCTGACTGAGATAAAAAAACTTGTATTTCAGTTTTCTGTAGAGTTTTTATCATACTACTTGGTCATGGTGTATAATCTTCTTGATGATTTGCTACATTCTATTTGCCAGAATCTTAGTGAAGATTTTTGCATCTATGTTCATAAAGGAGATTGGCCTATAGGGGCTCTTTTCATTGACTCTTTCTCTGCTATAAGAGTAGTACTTGCTTCCATGAATGAGTTAAAGAGTATTGTTTCCTTTTCTACTTTATCAAAGAGTTGAAGGAGTAGTGGCATTAGATCTCTAAATTTCTTCTGGAAGTCAGTAGTGAATCTGTTAGGGTCTAGGTTTTTTGTTGATAGTTCTAAAATTACTTCTTCAATTTCATTAACTGATATTGAGTTATTTAGAATTTTTTATCTTCTAGATGCAGCTTTGATAATTCATCTACATCTGGGACTCTGTCCATTTCTTCTATGTTTTCCATGTTCGTAGAGTATATGATCTCTAAATAGATATTGATGATCTTCTAGATCCTGCAAGATCCATTGGGATTTCACCTTTTTCATTCCTAATTGCATGAGATTGAGTCTTTTCTTTTCTTTTTCTGATGAAGTTGAATAAGGATTTCTCAATTTTATTTAATGTTTCCAAAAGCCAACTCTCTGATTCACTGATTATTTGTATTGTTTTCTTAGTCTTGATTGCATGAACTTTTGCTCTGGTATTTATAATTGTCTCCCTCTTACCTGATTAGGGTTTAACTTGCTCTCCTTTTTTCTAGAAGATCGAGATCCAACATTAGGTTGTTTATTTGAGCTCACTCTGTTTTTTCTAATGTGGTAATTAACAGCTTTAAATTTCTCTTGTAGGAGTGTTTTCATTGTGTCCCATAAGTTCTGGTATGTCATATTGGCATTATTGTTTGATTGTAGAAACAGTATAATTTCTTCCTTAATTTCATCTGTAACTCATTGTTTGTTCAATAGGAAATTATTTAATTTCCATGTGTTTTTGTGGTTTCTTTTTCCATTGATTTCTAATTTCATTGCTCCAAGATCTGATTATATATGAGATGATTTCAATTCCTTTGCATTTAGTGATGCATGTTCTATGAGATAGTATGTGGTCTACTTTGGAGAAAGTGCCATGTACACCTGAGAAGAATATATATTCTGTTGCTGTGGGTTGGAACACTCTAGATATCTGTTAAGTCCCTTTGGTCAAAGGTTTGGCTTAGCTCTGATATTTCTTTATTGAATTTTTGTTTAGTTCATCTATCTATTTCTGACAGTGGGGTATTGAGTTCACCCAGTACAACTGTATAAGAGCTTGGCTGATTTTTCATGTCTGCTAATATTTGTTTTCTATAGTTTGATGTGCTGGTATTTGGCATATATATATTTATGCTTGTTATCTCTTCTTGGATTGTTCCCTTAACAAGTACGTAGTGACATTCTCTGTTCTGATTAGTCTTGGCTTGAAATTCAACTTGTTTGCAAATACAACAGCTTCCCCTGCTTTATCCTGTTTTCCTGTCACATGGAATATTGTTTCATCCTTTGACTTTCAGTTGATAAATTTCTTTTTGAGTTAAATGTGTTTCTTATATGTAGCATATTGTTGGATCTTTTTTCTTGACCCATTCTGCCAATATGTTTCTTTTGATTGCTGAATTGAGACCATTTACATTGATGTTTATAACTAATATGTATTAACTCATTTTTGTCTTATTATTTTCCTGGGTTGGTTCCCTTTCCTTTTCCTCTCTTTAATTGCTTGCCTTGTCTTGTGGATTCACTGTGTTGGGGTTCATGGAATTGTAGCCTTCATTATCTCTTTCAAGAATATTCTTTATAAAATTTTGGAGTACTGGTTTGGTGATCATAAATTTCTTTAGATGTTCTTTATCTATGAAATTATTTATGATTTTTTTCTGGAGCCTCATTCAACTACTTTGTTACTTGTGTTGCTACTGTTCCAGAAAGTTCAACTATGTGGCTTTTGATTTCCTCCTCAATTCTTTCTGGATGTGCCTTGGGCAAGCTGGAGGTCTGGGCTTGCATCTTGTGTCTATTGTCTTCTTGTGTTAGTTACCTTTTTCTTCTTGCTGTGACAAAATACCTGACACCCAAAATTAAGGAAGGAAAGGCTTATTTATCTTACAGTTTGTGGAGGTTTCAGTTCATACTCAGCTGGCTCCAAGGAAGGGTGGCATGGCAAAGGAGCAACAGTTCATGGCAGCAGCAGATACTAAAAGCAACAAGAACAAAAGTGGCAAAAAGGGAAGAGCAAGCCTCTTTTCCTCCCTTATATTGTATGTGGTCTACCTTCCCCAGGGTGGGTGCAGCACTCACCACCAGTCCTAGCACTAGACAATGAACCAATCACAAAATCTACATTCACAAATTGTAGAAGCCTGCCCCTGTGTCTACATGAGGCTTTAGGGGGACATCTGGATTCAAACTATGACACTTCTCATTTTCTATTAAAATTTGTTTTTGTGTTGGTACTTGTAAATTGCTTTTGTAGGTAGCTTTATTACTAGCATTGAGATTTACTTAGTAAATGACTACTTTTCAGAGCTGTCTTCTAAGTATAGGTGGCTTTTCACTTTTGAATCTGCCCCAAGATCCTGCCTCTTTAGTTTATTGGGGATGAGAAGATGCTACCTAACTGGGCTAGCACCCTGTTCTTCTGTACTGGACTATGGTGGTGTTTATGATCCTCTATGCTCTCGGTAGAACAAGGGAGGAAGGACAACTGATCACAATAACTATGTCACATTTGCTAAAGCATTACAATCAGTAATGACAATAGCATTAATGACAAACTAGCAAATGACAAGCTGTTGTAACTGTTAATTTGCTACCTTTAAACATAGGTACAAGATTTATGGTTACATAACAAAATCTAAAACAAATCAAAAATTAGCATAGTAAATATTCTCTTGATAAAGTTATTTTATACTCAGTAAAGAAAATTTTAAAAAGATAAGAGGAAAAATAAAGAAATAAAAACAGAAAAAGGAATTCTGTACAAGGCTGAAGGACAAAGGAAAGTTAGTCAAGCTTTGGGAAACTTGAAGACAGGAAGGAAAGAAAGAAGGAAAAAACAAAAACAAGGGCTAAACAAAAACAGAACCTAAAAACAATGTTAACACTCATGAATAAACAAAAAAAATTTAAAAAAAGGATAAAAAAGCAAAAGCAAAAGAAAAAGCGATTTCTCTATGATTTCAAGCTTGTTGTTATCTTCCAGGGTTTTCTAGTGCCCAGTTCAGGGTGTGTCTCTGCTGTCTATGTTGAACACAGTATGCAGCCCAAACTGGTCTCAAACTTGTGGCAATCCTTCTGCCTGAGGCTCTGGAATACTGGGATTACAGATGTGTGCCACTAGTCTTGGATCTTGTTTTTTTATCAGTCTTTTTCAATATATTAATAATTTTGTCTACTAATTTTATCATTATCATTTAAGACCTATTTTTATTGACTGAAATGTCTGTTATCACTGACAATTTTCTGCTGCTTTTCATGTTGTCTTATTTTTTATTGTATGCTAGGCCTTGTAAATATAATAACCTCACCTTATACACAAGGGAAATATTCTAAGATTCCCAGTGGACGCCTGAAATTGTAGATTGTGACAAACCCTATGTTTGGTATGTTTCTTCCCACATGATTATACCTATGATAAGGTTTAATTAATTTAGGTACAGTGACAGATTAACAATAATGTATTAAATAAAAAATTATTGTACGCTATAAAGAAGGTTTCTGTGATTATGGTTTGTCAGTATCAATTTTGTATGTGGGGAGGGTGGGTGTGTTTTTTGAGGCCAGCTTACAGAATCCTAAGACTTTAAAATGCACAGTTGTTCTTTGGTAGTCGTTTTGGAATCCTATCCCATACATTCTCAGTTTAATCATTATGTAAAAACTGAGGACAACTCTTATGTATATTTATAGAACTCTTTTCTTGAAAATTACAAATAGCCAACTCCAGATGCTGGCACTCTGTTAAATTTAAACCTCTGTCTGCTTGACTTAGAGAAATTGCTGTTCTCTCCTTGCATTTCTCCTTCCTTAACTGAAGTTGAAAATTGCCTCAGGGAGGGAATTGAAGCAATAATATTTCCACTTTTCATTTTAATCTGTAGCTTGTGTTTATTGGAACATAATGTAATTTAAACTATGGACCTAGGTAATACAGTAGAAGACTTTAGGATTCAAGTTTCTAGAGTCCTCAGACTGCTCTATACTTTAGAAGCAAATCAGAGATCTGATAATGTTATTTTATTTACAAGGTTTCTCAATTCCTTTATTCTTTTAGTGGATGTTCCATAATATTTCTTTTATGGATGTTGTAGACCTGGAACGTACCCCAAAATATATGTGCTGGGGTCTTAGTTGCCATCTGATGAACTTTTGGAGGGTGAATAACTTCATCAGTAGTGGATTCATACTTAGATGGATTTATTAGATGTTGGAAACTTAGGCAGTGTGGCCTACTTGGATGGAGCAGATTGCTGGAACATGACTTTGGGCATACCTTGTCCTTGCTTCTTCCTCTTGGGCTCACTCACTCCATTTATGCTTCCTTTCTACCATGGAGTGAGCAGCTTTTTTCCACCACACCCTTCCACCACCATGTTTCTGCCTGGATACAGTCCTAAAAACAATGGAACCAACTGAGCATGGACCCAAACCTCTGAAACTGTGAGTCAAAACAAATCTTTCATCTTAGGTTGTGCTTCTTTAGATATTTTGTCACAGTGACAGAAAGTTGTGTGTTCAATGGATATTTATTCTCATGCTTATAGTCTCAAGAAAACTTGGGAGAGTTTAAATCAATGAATAGCCCTTAATTAACTGAGAAAGTGGCATTTCAGAATGTGAATGATCCTGTGTTGTCAACTCCAAGTATCTCTTCATATATTCAGAGCAAAGTCAATTTTATATATTTTTAATGACTTAAAATTTAAGAGTTGCTATTTCTTACTTTCCACCATGTTGCTTAAGGAGGAACATTCTCATAAGTGCATCATAAGGCAATTTTTTCCCTGTCTGAATGTTACGGAATATACTTGCAGTGGCTATGATGTCATTAAGCAATGTAATCTCACAGGGCCACTGTGATATATGTGGTTCACTGGTGATCAAAATTCTGTTATGTGGTGCATGACTGCAATGCTGTATGAACTAATAAGTTAGAATTCAGAAAAATCTCCAGGTTTTACAGTGGTTGAGAAGCTTTAAGTGTAAAGAAAGGGAACATTTATGTTGATTCTCTTAAGATATTTTCTATAGCACACTCAGATATGACAAAAATGAGCTAAAATATTCAGGAAAAATACATCACTGCATTTATAACCTAGGAGTAGAAGTAATTTTCCTTTGCAAAGAACAGACATAAATAATTACTTCAAATCTGAGGGCTGGATAAAAATCTTCACAGATTTATGAGTTCTATAGGAAGGACTATTTTCAGTCATTACTGCATATTTGTGCCTTCTTTATTAAAATTCTTGATAGAGAAACTCTAGAATGTATCTTAACTGTTTTCAGCCCTTTCTCTGAAACAATTCTTTCTCTAGTCAAATATGAACAAGTATTGTGACCTTTCAGACTCCATATTCAAGATACATTGGGAATCAGGAGCCTGTCACCATAGTCTGGCACTGAAAATTTTAAAAACTTGCCTCATAATGTACTTTCTCTTTATACTATACTTAATATGTCTTTATGACTTTTGAATGTAGATATGTGATATGTGAATTGAAGATGGAATATTTGACTAGAGTTTTATGGCTTGGAAAGTATTTTTCCTGTTTTACCTTAATCATATTACCTTCCTGAGAAAGATACTCTATAGACATGTGTTATCTACAGTGTTCTCTACTAAAAATTTCTTTTGTTCCCATTATGGTACCAGTAACTGTCTTCCATGTGCTCTTTGGGGTATCTCTGTCCTATGCACATGGTTTCAGGAGGGCTGATACCCTCTCCTGCTGTTCCTTGCTCATGGTCTCCTGGTGTTGTCATAGCAACCAGTCACATCTTCCTATTGATAGTGGCTGGTTATGAAATTGCATATGATTCTAGTGGGCCCTGTAGGAGCCATTGGTGGCTCTTCCCTGCTGAAATTAATGTTGAGAAAATGTCATCTTGCCTATGAGGGCCTGTTCCTGTATGGATAACAACTTGAAGGTGCTTGGAATATCCAAGTTACCTAGCGTAGGAGATAATGAGGCTAACCTGCTGAGATGAGTATAGATGAAAGACAGAAGAATTTCCCAGTGGGTTGGATTCCTGGGTTCAGCAATATTTGAACTGTTTCCTATGCTGATAAATTATTTTTTCCTTAAGTTAATTTAAATTGAATTTTTATCTTTTACAGTCTAAAGACATGTTTGTGTTCCAGAAAATTTAGCCTTATTTTAGATACGAAAAGCTGAGGTTCCTTGAGATAAGGTAATCTGTATCTATGTGGCATGCTAAAAAATACAGCGTATATTTAATTTTTTAAAAAAAGATTATTGCAGTAAAAGGCATACTGCCATTAATCCTCCTCAAAGCACTCACCCTCCCTTCAAAGGCACATATCCATTTTTTATGCCACTTTCTGAAGCAGTTCTGGAAGTCCTGTTTCATGAATGTCTTTAGTTGTGCTATTGTGGCTGCCTTGGTGTTCTGAACTGGTTTGAAGCATTCACCTTTCATGGCCATTTTGCCTTTGTGGAAGAGCTGTAGATCACAGGTTGCTAGATCCAGAGAATAAGTTTGCCTTTCCATGAGATGGCACTTGGCAGAAGCATTCACTGGAGATTTTAATCACACCTCATAAAGACACTCATGAAAAGCAACTTTTGTAACTGCTTCAGAAAGAGGCAAGAATGATGGGCTAAGTGTGTTCAAAGCTGGAAGAATATTTTGAGAGGGATTAGTGGCAATGAGTCTTTTACTGTAATAATTTTTAAAAATTCAAACGTTCACCATATGTTTTGATTTCATTTCATGTGTGTAGTGTGAGACTTGAATAAAATATGTTCTCACTTCAGCTAACTGTTCTGCCTGCTCAAGCTAACCTTGCTTTGGTGGCCTAAGTAAATATTTGTGATTTTTTGGATTTTGTTTGCTTCTTTTGCTTTGTCTGACTTTTTGGTAGGTGGCCTTGCTTCTTTTCCCCCAAAAGAGTTTGCCAATGTGATTCCTTTTTTGTTCACACGATGGCAAATACATATTTGTGTGTCTCTGGCTCTTTGGTGACACTGTACCTGCCTCCACAAGACCAGATCCCCATGCTGCAAGTCTCTAGCTTATAACAGATTAGCTATAGAACTACATTCAACTCATTTTAATTCTGATTCTAAAAATGATTCAGATAGAGCCAAACTGACCGTCTCATCTTACGTTGTTACAGAATCTTGCACAAAGGCACTCTGTAGTCGTCTGTGAGGGAAGAAAAATTTTTTCCCATTTAAAAAACCTGAATCAGCTGTCCTGTGCTGTCCTGTGAGACCAAATGTACAGAAATGGGTTTAGAACTGAGGAAAAGAATATTTTCACATTTTGTGAACAATAAGAAAAGAAAGGGAACAAGTAATTTGATTCCTGAAAGGTTAAATACAGGAATATCTTCCAATTTAACTTTTTTAGAGAAAGAGCTGTTCTATAAATGAATTTTGAACACTTTAAGCATGAAAAGCTATTTATGAAAACCTATTTTGACAATTTTGAGATTGACAGAGTTCTAAGCTCTTATGCATACTCTGCTGCTTTGCTCTGAGTTCTAATGTCATCTATTTCCTTGAAGGCTTAGGGGCCTCAGTGCTTCTGGATGACCATGTAGTGAGATACTCTTTTTTGTTTATTAAATTTTAACCAGCTTTAAAAAATGCTACTTTTCCTATGTATTTTTAATTTTCTCTTACCAGCCATTTCTGATTATGTGTTTATGTTTTTTGTTTTTACTTTAAATTTTGTCTTATTTTACACATAGTCTGCATGAAGCTGCTTCCAACTCACTCTTTACCAAATAGAAAGTGAAGAATTTGCAGCAACTTCTTTTCTCTAAGCGCTAAGATATATCTTCCATTTACCTCTATTGTGTCCAGGTGAGCTTTGACACAAAGAGTTGCTGAATCTAATGGAGAAAGGAGAAGTAGGACTAAGCCAGACACCTGCTCAATAGTAATAACTGTCATTTGCTGACCAGTTTTAAGTTTCTAGAGATGTACCTTATCTCATTAAGACTTTACAACAAGCTTAGAGGAAGATCTGCAAGGCATTGTGCTAATTACTTTACATATGTTATTTCATTTAATGCTCAGACATTCCTAGGTGAGTGTCAGGGATGAGAAGTGACTTGAATTTAAAACAGTGGCACAGATTTTGACCTTAGGGTACTGGATCCTGAGGCATATTTAACAACACAATGGAAGAACAATTCTGTTGGAGTAGGTTCTATTTCACAAGATCTAGTACTCAGTGTCACAGAGCAAATGGCAGAAAGGAGATTCAGTTCTGTTTGTTGCAGAGGCTGCTTTCTTTACCACCACTCTTTTGTTCTTAATTTCTCACCAACAATGCACCTAGTTTCTCTGCTTATTACAGCACATCTTTTATAGGGCATGTGCTGCCTAATTCTTCTCTTTTCTTCCTTTCTCCCTTGTTTTCTTTTTCTTTTCTTTTTTGTGGCACTGGAAATTGAAACCAGGACCTTTTCACTGAGCCACATCCCATCTCCTAGAATGCTCAAATTATAGGTACACACCACCATGTTTGCCTTAAATCCTTTTTTAAATCTAGACTGGTTACCCTTTCCCCACATATTCAACCTATCTGTAGATAAATTTTGTATTCCCAGTATTCCCACCTGATTTCCAAATTTGGCTGTATGTATGTTCTTTATATACTCTGCTGAGAATGGTAGTTGTCCTGAACATTTAAACATATGTTTATATAACGAATCTTTTTTCTAGCATGATACCCACATATATGCATACATATACATATAATATACACATACACTATGTGACTTTCTCCTATATCTGACCACATACAGATTTGAAGACCCTTTGACATAACTTAATGGTCCCCTGTGGTCTACAGTCTACAGCCTGAGATCACTTAATTGGAGCAACTTATCTTAATGAAAGAGAGCCAGCCTCAACAGTAAAACAGTTTTGAGTTCAAATTGTCATTCTGAAATTCCCAAGGTTTCATGAAATTGATGATGAAACTTTCCCACCACCCAAGATAACTTTGTCTGAGACTTGTTGTAATGAATTAATCAGGCATTTAACATGCTTAGCACATATTGTCAAACAACCCAGTCCATGGTTTGGAGGTTCAAAGATAAAAAGAGAACTATGCACCAGCTTTGACCGTGTGCTCTAGATCCATGGCTAATTTTGTAACACAATCTGAAAGTATATAATCTATTACACAATAAAATAGAAATAAGGACTTCTTGTCGTTTGTAATAATGGCTCACACATCATTCTATGGAAGTATCATTTTCTTTTCATATTACTGCTGCTGTGTAGAATAGTAGACAAACTGTAGACCTAAATTAACAGCTCCCTTTGATAGACATTGTTTTTGCAACATGCTTTAAAGAAAGATTTCTTTCTTCTAGGTGATATTACAAATTAGATATAAGTCCAAATTTGGTTTTCACTTGATGGGAAGCAGCTATGGTTGCAGAAGTGATCCCATAGGTCCCAGTCAATTTCAGTCTGTTAAAATTACAAACCGTCTGACCTACAAGTGAGTTCCAGAATTTAAAAGGAAAATTAAAGCAAAGAACATTGCAATATTTTTACAAATACTCCAATTATGCTGGAAAAGTGACTACGTGTTGTACTGTTGGTAATTTCTAGTATCATCAGAGTATATTTGATATCTATTCATACCTACGGTTTACAGCAGCAGTCCCCAACCTTTCTGACATAAGGGACAGGTTTCATGGAATTAATTTTTCCATGAAACAGGGTCAGGATGGGTGTGTGGGTATGGTTTAGGATGATTCAAGCACACTATATTTATTATGCACATTGTTTCTATTATTACTTTATGATATATAATGAAATAATTATACAGTTCACCATAAAGCAGAATCAATGGGGGCTCTGAGCTTGTTCTCCTGCAATTAGACAGTTCCACCTGGGGTGATAGGAAACTTTGACACCCAAAGTCTGTTGCTTATGTCCAGTGCACTCCATAATCTCATTTTGGTTGCTCTCACTGCAGATAACACCGCTTCACAAAGATTCCATGTTGGAAATGAAAGCATGCTTTTCAGTAGAAATGGAAATGAATACTTCTTTTGTGGCAATCTCAGGATATTCTTCCTTGACTAATCTAGAATATATGAAGATTTTAAGTTGTCCCAAAGATACTTTTAAGGCCACCATCATTCGCTGTCTCAAGCAGTTGATGCTTTTCCTGCGTGGACAAAAATCTATTCACTGGGTTTATTCACAAATGGTTACAGGTCCATTCCTTCCCAGTTCAGTGATCTTCTGTAATTCAGAAACAATATTCAGATGCCTTAGGATAAAGTAGACTTTGTCTGTTTTTTTTTTAAATCTCTGCTAATGTTTAAAACATGTCAATAATCCCAACATTTACTACTCACTCCCATTATTCCAGTTTGGCTTTGTATGTAACCACTGTGTCTCCTGAATTGAACACAGTTATTCTTCTTCTCTGAAGTAACAGATTGAGTTCATTGAGCAGGTTGAATATGCCACATAAATAGGCAAGTTGAAATGTGCTGCCAATGGTGACTATTTTTATAAAGAAATCTCAGGAATAACATAACTCAAAAACTCTAGCCAGTGATCTACCTTTAGAAATCCATCTCATTTCTGTGTATAAGAGAAGAAATGTGTGCCCTGCATCAATCTCCTCACAGAGCTACATGAAAAGATGTGAGTTAAGGGCATGTACTTTAATATGGTCAGTAATTTTAATCACGCTCTGCAAAACATTGTTTAGTTTGGTTGACTGTTTTTCAGAGAGCCAACATACCTCTGTGAAGTACACTGCACAGAATTACATTCAGAAATGAATTCTTTGACTCGAACGGTGAGTCCAGAAAACCGCTCAGTCATGGCAGGTGTTTCATCATGGCGTATACTGACACAAAATGACCAGTTCAGCTATGCTACGCTATGTAATCATTCAAAGACTTTAATAGGTCTACAGCTGTTGTGTTGGTTGGCAAGAACCGTGCACATAACATATCCTCATGCTAATCTTCATGAAAGATGTATTGCACAAAAGCAAGCATTGTTGCCTTCACTGGTAGACTTGTCCACCTGCATTGCATACCACAGTGACTCATTAATCCTCTCTAAAAATCCTCAATATCCTCTGCTATTTCATCAATTGGTCTAGTATTGTGTTAGCTGAAAAAGGAGCATATGTCACTTTTTGAACTGTAGCCTCTCCTAGAAGTCCACGATAAATGTCCTTTTAGCAGGTAGGATCAGTTCTTAAATAGTAAAGGGCTCCTTAGGTTAGCCACTGAGAATAATACTTTCAGTGTAAAAATATCTGACAGAGTGGTGGTCCTAAATAACTGCTTCTGTTCTTTGTGTGCATGTTTTTATCTTTTAAAGTAGTTTTAAAGATTTTATACCTTCTAGATAGCCAGTCACCACATATTACACAAAGTGGGCTTAGAGAATGCAAATCAGTTCTTGAAATGAACCTGTAGTTTAAGTAGGACCCTTGATATTTTCTTTTAAATGCATCTTTCTTTTTGTTGACAGTCTGAGAATCTGCTGTTGCATCATTGTGTTTTTCTCTCCTTTACAAAGAAGTTCTCCAGTGACTGAGTTTGTTACTCATTTTTGGCTAGGGTGAGCTAGTGAGTTTACCAAAACTGCAACTAAGACAAGTGCATGATATGGGAAAGAGGTGTGGGTGGAGTGGTAAATAAAATAGTGGTTGGGCTATACATGGACTAAAATAAGTGTTAGATCCTGACTAAAAGGCCACCACTGGATACAGCTGTACAAATGAAGTACATCAACTCACTTGCCACTTATAAAGTCTACCATCAGATGCAACTGAATTGTTATTTGCCACTCACTGATAGGTTTTTGATATGAGTCTGCAAGTAGTTGATTTATTATGGTCTCTGTATAGTCAAACTTTGTTGACGTGAATCTGTATTTCCAACCACTCTCCAGCACTAGCGTCACTGCCTCAGCTCCACTTTAGGTCATTTGGCATTAGGTTTTCATCAAGAATGTGCAACCTTGATCTCTCACATGCACAATTAATAGTAGGGTTCACACTTCTATGAGAAATAGCACTGTAACTGGTCTGACAGGAGGTAAACTACAAGTGGCAATGTGCATAATAAGGAGTAGCTGCAAATACAGGTGAAGCTTTGCTAGATTACTGCTGCTCACTTTCTGCTGTGTGACTTAATTGATCACTGTCCCTGGGTTTAGGGTTCTCCAGGTTTCAGTCAGTCTGGAGAAACCTAAAGACCATAGTAGGTTTTATTTACTGTGTTATGGTTTGTGTCTGGATGTCCCCCTCAAAGCCTCCTGTGGTCATGGGGGGCTTTCAGAGGTGGCTGAATCTAATTTGTGATTGGTTCGTTGTCTAGTGCTTGGACTCGTAGTACGAGTGTTGCATCCTGGGGTGAGTAGATTGCATACAATATAAGGAAGGGAAAGAGGCTTGCTCTTCTCTTGCCCTTTTTCCTATTGCTCTTGTTGCTTTTGGTACCTGCCACAGCCACCATGAACGGTTACCCTCAACCAGGCTACCATGCCTCAGAGCCAGCAGAATGTGGACTGAAACTTCTGCAAACTGTAAGTGAAATGAACCTTTCCTTCCTTCACTTTGGGTGTCAGGTATTTTTGTTTCTGCAATGAGGAAAAGTAACCAAGACATACTGTGATTGTTCATTTTGCTAAATACTCGTCTTTGTTGTCTTCACCATCCTGTCACTGTCGAAGGTAGCAAATTATTCAACATTGATTCTTATTTTCTTTCTTTCTTATTGTCTTCAAAGAAAAGACACAGCAGGTAAAGTACCCCCTCTCTTGAAAGAGTTGGAGTACAAACTCTTTGACTAGAACTTCTATTCTATCATATGATCAAACGCTGGTCACTAGCTCCAGCCAGATTTGCCACAAGAGCTACAGTTATTATTAAGTACTTTGTT
This sequence comes from Dasyprocta punctata, assembly GCA_004363535.1. Classification (NCBI taxonomy): domain Eukaryota; kingdom Metazoa; phylum Chordata; class Mammalia; order Rodentia; family Dasyproctidae; genus Dasyprocta; species Dasyprocta punctata. Next base: position 8,865 of record RJWM01014514.1, on the reverse strand, counting down.
TACTTCTGCTTAAGTGACCTCCCTCTCAGTTTCCTTCTAATTTGTCTCCAGTCCCTGTAGTTTCCTCCAACATCTTTGTTTATTTTTACAGTATTGCTATAGCAAATTGCCACAGCCATAGTGACAGAAACATTAGTTTGTTATGGTTCTGGAGAACAGCAGTTTCTGATGAGTTACCTGGCTAAAATCAAAGTGTCAGTTGGTTTGGCCTTCCTATAGGGGATCTAGGGGAAAAATCTGTTTCCTTTTTTTTCCAGCTTCTAGAGTCTGTCTTTCTTCTTTGAATCATCATCTTTTTTTCTAGTCTATTTCTGTCATCATATGGATTTCTCTGTCTCATCTTCCTGTGTTTCTCTTTTAAGGACCCTTGTGACTACATCATACCAACTTTTGCAATCTCCTCATTTCAAGGTCCTTAGATTAATCGTGTCTACAAAGTTTTCTTTTCATGTAGGGTATCCTACTTGCATAATAGGAAGATTAGGATTTAGACATCTTTAAGGAACAATATCCAGGGTGCCAGACCTCCATCTTATGGAGAATGTTTGAAAGAAAATGAAAGATTTTGTAGGAACATAGAATGAACATGAAGCACACAGTGAAGAGATTTGGCTCTAGTGCTGAACCTGACGTAATACTCATTGTTAACACAAACAAAATTTATCAGAACAGTACAGTTGGGACCTGGGATTAGCCCAGTACTGTTGCTCCCAGATATAAAATTGTGTAACTTGAAAAATTTATTTATATTAAAATATAAATGACTTGAAAGCAGTTTTACAGTGGATTGGGATTTTCTCCTAATGACTGAATTTATACCAAAAATAATAGTTCATCAAATTTGATGTGAGACACACTTTATTTAAACAAAGAAAACTACTCAGGATTTTTGGAAGTGCATCACATAGGCAATCAGTCTTTTTCTTTATTACTAAGACCTGTTCACTTCAGGCCCTGTCTTGTGCAGAAAATAGAGGTCAAGGTTTAACCACCTGTGGCCCATTGATCAGCTTAAAAACTCAACATTTCTATTCCCCAACCCAGAATTAAGTAGTAGGTCTGATAATTATAATAAAGTTTGAGAGTTACTGAAAAATAAGCATTATTGGTTATCAATTTTAGTATTATAAAATCACAAATTGTTAAAACTCAAAGAGATTATCTCTATTTTTTTCCTCCTTTTAATATTCTCTTTTCCAATCTAAGATCTGGAGGAGTAAAATTTCTTACCTAAGACCCAACAACTACTTTGAGACAGAATGAAAATTGTAGTTACAGACTTTTGACTTCATGTTTAAAGTTCATTGGCTGTTGTGCTATTCATTTTTCTTCTGTGAAAAAAATGTTTGACTAAGTTACTTTTCTTCAACTATAGTAGCCCATACTTTTCAAAAGGATCTTAGCAAATAAAATTATTAATACAATGACCATAAGTGTTATTATTTTCTAGTTGATTTCCATTATTGATATGAAATCCTCACACAAAAGAATTTAAAAAATATTTTACTGCCAGATATATAGCTCAGTGGTAGAGAGTTTGAGTAGCATGTATGAGGCCCTATGCACTCATGTGTCATATGTATAGTGTTAAAATTTTGGTTTAAAAATGCTAAAAACAGTACTCAAGCTATCAAATATATTGTTTAAAATATAAAATTTCATACTGAAAATATTCTTTGATATTAACTTCACAGGAATATGAAGATTCTATGCACATTACTTTGCAAAAATGATACTTTGTATCATTTTATCTTATGTTTAATTTAATCTCTATAAATCTTAGTCGCAAAGTCACTAATGAATAAATTAATTATTTAAAAATCAATGAATGAAAATAGAGTTGAAAGAAATAAGATGTCTGAAGGTAATTTTAATGTAGATTGACTTTTAGAACCATATTAATGTTTTACATATTCCAAAAGGAAAAATAAATTTTAAAAATGTAGAAAAATGAGGTTAAATACTCCAATATGTATCAAATTCATAATACAGTCATAAAGAAGAAAATAATACTCCAAGTATTCTGACTTTATATCCTTTGTCAATTATATACCAAAAGCAAGATTAATTCTAAAAAAATGTTAATTTGGTAGGTTTCTTGTTGGAATTGGTATGTGTATAACATAGTTGAATTTTGTATATAATAGGATTAAGCAAAGAAGTAAGAACAGTGTATTGATCTGAGAAAACAGTGTTCTAATGGGAAAGGGGAAATAGAATATAGAATGAGAAGAGAAACAATCCTCTCCTTGGATGTATCAGTATGAATACATGTATGCATTTGAACACTCGTGTGTATGCATGTGCTCTGCCCAGGGAGGCCCAGGGGCCAGGAAGTCATAATTCTCTGTGGCAATGAGAAACCTAGTGCACAAAGGTGGGTTTCTAAATAAAAGAAATGAGTGCTGCCTTCAGAAATTATAGATTCTGGGTCTGGAGAGGAGAAATATAAATAAAGTTTAAAGTATTTTATTATCCTAGAAAATAAATAAACAAGAAATGATGTGGAGTTGTCAGAAGGTAAAAGATTCCCACTGGCCAAAACTGAAGCAATTGTCTATGAAAAAAGTAATGATAATAATGTATCATTAAACACTTATTAAAAGAGAATGTATGTCCAGAGTGATATATAATTTTACCTATATTATATGCAATTATAAATATGTGAATTCTGCAGAATTTTTGAAAATATTTATGTAATCTTACTGTATATACAGTGTATCTATATATATGTACTTGTACTTTAAAAATCTTTCTCTGTTACTGTAAATTGTGTCTCATATATATTTGGATATCAAAGTTGAGTACATCTATAAATTCTAAACTAAATATTTTTTATTAAATTTTGATAAATAATACATTTTTGCAGTATATAATAATTACAGTTCATCATGGAGAGTTGACATATGTACATAACACATCTTAATTATTTTTGTATTACCACCCCCTACTTCCAGTATAAATTTTCTTGATGTAATTTCCTTGGCAGTTTTTGTAATTTGTGTTCAGCTCAAAGAAGTACGGGTATAGCATTGTTGAATTTTGTATATTATAGAATTAATAAAAGAGGCATTGATATTGATATTGATCTGAGAAACCAGTTTTCTCGCTGGTTAAAATTAGCAAGGAGTTTGGGAACTATATGACCTAATGGTCGCCCATTTCACAAACATGTTTTTAGACTTATATGTCAGGTCATGTCCTACATAAGATTATAATGGGTCTAGTGCAAGTTGTAGAATACACATCTTTGGGGTTGCCATTCACATAGTGGCTTGCGCCAATGCCACCATCTATGATTTTCTTTTTCTTTTTTTTAATGAAATAATCACTCATTTATTACTTTTATATAAGTGTATGCATTCAGAACATTACATTAAATTATGATAAACCCTTTAAATAATCGAATCTCTACAAATTAGCTAGTAGTTTGAAAACAAACAAGCCTGGTTTAACACTTTGGAATAGTATGTGACTTGAAAATATTGCATTAGTGTAAGTAATAACAGTAATAATTAAACTTTCTCTCTGCTAAGGAGTTAGTTTTCTATCTGGCCATGGACACACAAAAGCAGGCTTAGGAATTTATCACACATGCTCCCAAGCATGTAAGTTATTTGCAGGAGAAAGTGTCGTACTTAGTTGACAGTGATGTATTGAACACTTGGAAACTTCTAAGATGTTAGGTGTCATTTAAAATGTTCTGGTTGTAAAAAAAGAAAAAGAAAAAGAAAGGAGAAATTATGAAGCAAATACTAATGTATTCAACAAATCAGAGCTTGAATATCAATTTGCCTTGAGGAAAACAATCATTTAATATTCTTAATCCTTTATATCCTTAAATTTAAAATACATCATTAGAAATGACTTCCTTTTTCTTTTTCTTTTTTTATTTTAAAGAAGATGAAACCAATGAAAATAAAACAGAATAAAACCAATCAAAATGAACCAGTATAAGTGATACAGGACTTCAAGACCTTACAAAACCAACAATAGTAACCATAATGCCTTTTGTTGTCTTTCAGTTGGTTTGTTTGTAGCACCTTGATTCCTGGACATAAAATAGTGTAAAAGACAAAATTTAGGCATGAAATTTCTGTCAAGAAAAAATACACACATCTATCCAAATATACAACAGTGGTAAAAGCAACATGACAGGTCCCTATGTTACAACATGAGACAGGAATTGGCCTTAGAATCAGAGGAAAGTGGAAGATTTCATGAGAAAAATAGCTTATATCTCTGTTGAGATCTGAGAGAAAAGTATGATGTGATTAAAAGAAAATAGGAAAAGAGAGACAAAGGCAGGCTGTTCAGGCCTACTTTACTGAAAACTCTTCAGGGTGAAGAAGGAATGATGCTTAGGGAAACCTTGTAAGACAAAGATTTGTATGACACGCTCTAGGGCATAGGAGGTTAAGTGACTTACCCATTGTCACTTACTCTATTTTCTTGTCTCATTCATTAATGAACATGTTTAATTACAACATATTTATTCATCACAAATACAAATATATACCCTGGAGATATTTTGATGATAACTATGCTTCAGTGGTTTCTAGGATAATTATCCATACTAGGCTAGACACTGATTTCCATCTCTCAGATGGCAGCATTCTTTGTCCTGTTCATCTTTTCATGCCCTCCACAGTCTATTCGTTGCTTTGCACAGTCATCTTTGAAGGTGTTTTGATTGTTAAGTTGTTGAGGTCCCCATCACTGTAAGTACCTAAAATATAGGTAGGTGGTCCCTGACATTTCTACTTAAGATTTTGACTTTATTATGGTGAGGAAGTGAAACACGTTCAGTAGAAACTGTGCTTTGCACTTTGAATTTTGATTTTGTTCCCACAGCTAGTGCTATGCAGACTGATACTCCGAAATGATGCTAGGTGGTGGTAGTGAGCTACAGGTTGGTCAGCCACATAGTGATGAGGGGACACCACTAGTATACTGTACTGTAGTGCGTTGTGTATCTTTAGAGTTCTCTAGGGGAACAGAACCAGAATCATGCAATGCTGTGATTTTTTTAGACTGGCTAACAGGATCAGAGGATGGATAGTCCAACAGTAGCCACCTGCGCACTGGACAGCTGGAGAATCTAGTAGCTACTCAGTCTAAGAAGTTGGAAGCTTCTGAGCAAGAGACCTGGGATCCAGCTCTGGTTCAAGACTGACAGCCTGGAAGCTTCCTGGAGAATCGTTGGTGTAAGTCCACATCAAAGGGCAGAAAAAGCTGGACTCCGATGTCCACAGGAGGTGGCAGCAATAAAAGAGGCACTCATTCAAGCAGAATCCAGCTTGCAAGTGCTGGCTCACTTACTGCTTTTGTTCTATCCAGGATGCAAGACTATGGGACTGTGGTGCCTACAGTCAGGGCAGATCTTCTCGCTACAGTTCACTGTCCTACATGGCAATAATCTCTGGAAACTGCCCCCTACATGTAGCCAAACACACTCAGAAATATGCTTTACTAATCTCTCGATCTAAGCCAGTTGACAATCAAGATTAAGTGACACACTGAGCTATGGCGTTCAGTAAATTAGAGGAATTAAATGCAGTTTTGAATTACAATATTTTTAAATTAATGAGGAGCTTATTGTGATATAATCCCACTATAAATCAAGGAGCATCTAAATAAATAATTACTACAGGAAGATGTTTGATCCTGACTTGAAGATATCTTCATATTTAAAAGCTATGTAATAGCATACTAGCTTCCTCAATAGTGTGCTGCTCACTAGTTTCATTTGATCCTGCTATTCTTCTTAGAAATCAATACAATTTACCTGAAAGTCAAACAAAATTGAATTGATAAAATAATATAGGAATGGGTCAATCTTAAGAGAGTCTTACATATATTAAGATATACTATGCTTCCATTTATAGCTATATATATATATATTACTGTATTCTTGTCATCAAATTACCATGTAATTTTATTTTTAAAAATTAAATATATTTCACATTATTTTTGCTATCAAAATACCACAGTAGTTTGTTGCTAATAGAACATCCTATCTACTTCATTCTTTTATTTTATTAAATTTTCAGGAAATAAAATTAGTTCTAAGGGATGTTCATGAATACCAAATGCTGGACCGTGGTGAGTGCTCAGTCTTTAGCTATATTTGTTTGGCAATATATACTTAGTTCCTTTGTCTACATTGGCTAAAAGCAGAATTTGTTATTCAATCTATATTATTATTTCTCATAGTTATTTTGAGAATTTATTTTATTTCTAATAAAAATAGTTGTCTTAGTTACTTTTCTTGTGCTGAGATAAAATACTTGACACCCCAAGTAAAAGGAGCAAAGGTTTATTGTCGCTCACAGTTTATGGAGATTTCAGTCTATAATTGTCTGGCTCCAAGGCAGGGTGGCATGGCAGACGGATATCACAGTGAAGAGACAGTTCATGGAGGGCAAAAGGCATTAAAGCAGCAAAGTGGGAAGCAGTAGCCTGCCTTTCCTTTTTATCTCTTCCAGGCTATCTGCCCTTTGTGTGACACTACCAATACCCAGCGGGTGGGCGGTGGGCTTCCCATTATCCACATCCAGAACTATGCTAAGGAAACCCCCATGGGGATATCAGTTTCGCACCTGGCAATATGGCACATGGATGAAGAGAAAGCCAAAGTGAGAAAAATCTCCAGGCAAAGAAGATCTGGGATGACTCAAAGCTTTAGGTGGAACAAAGGGTCAAAAGTCAGAGCATTCATGGCTTTTATTGGTACCAATTAGGGAGGTGGGAGGGGTCATGGCAAAGTGCATGGAAGAGAAACTTTTCAGGCATGGTGTGTAAGGAGAAATAGAGCTCTCTCGCATCAGGCACAGAGGCTCCCCAGTTAGTCATGCAGCAGATAACTTGATGTATACTGCCAGGAAGGTATAATTCTTTTTGAGTCTCATAGCCTCAACCGAGATGTCATCTCATGTCTTAGCCATGGAATTTCACAGTCTCTTGCTTGAGTCCTCATTCCAGCCATCAGCACAGGGCTGGGGTGAGGAGTTTTCATCCACGTACTGCAATGAGACATACATTTTGGAAGGACTTAATCATATTCTTTTGGACAATTAAGGGAACATCTACTTCTAAATGGCCAGCTCTGCCTATCTCAATAAACAGGTTTAAAATAAAGGTCAAGTTAAGATGAAAGCAAGGGGCTTCATTTCTCAGGGAACCATGGCTTGGCATTCTCCCATACTATGCCGAAGAAATCAGTGCACTATTTTAGTAACCACACACCCTTAATCCCAGAATCACACACAATCCCAGGATCACACACTCTAGATCCAGCCACCTCTGAAAAGTACCTATGACCATATAGGGACTTGGGGGCACAGCTAGACAAAAGCCATAACAATAATCATCTCATTTTTCCAATTCATTAGTTGTATTATAATTATTCAATTTCTGTTTTTTTCAACTGGCCATATTTCTGAATTAAAATGTATTATTCTAATTTTATATATTTTACTATAAAAATTTTCAAATGTTTTGAAAAGTTGAAAGTATTTTGCAGTGAACACCCAAATATCCAACATTATTTGATTTTTATCATCAACCATTTACTTGCTAATCCTTTTCAGTTGATTTTTGAAAATATTTTACCTAATTCTTAGATTTGCTCAAATAGACACTAGATAAATAATCATTTTTCTTCTATAAATCAATATTATACCATTTGATCCTTGGCTAAGTTAAGAACTTCTTTTAAAATAATGGCCATTGTCAACTTATCCCCATGAATAAGAATATGTTCCATAATTTATTGTTCAGCATATTAGAAATGATTTGCCCCTTATATTTTTTAAGGCAGCATTGTTATAGCATAGGAAGACGTCTTCATGGGAGTATTTATTGAAATTTTTCAAAAACAGTATGAGCATTTACTGATAATTACAACTTTTCTACTATTTTTTGATCAATTAGTTGGTTAATTCATTTATTTATGAAACATTTATTAAAATCTTATTTTTAATAGGTACTAAACATGCAGTGATGAAACACCCTAACAGTCCTGATTCTGGACTTTGTGAAGATGATAATCCATTGATATTAACATTAGTTAAGATTATTTTGCCATTAAAACATCCTTTTGTTAATTAAACAACACCTACTTGGTCTTAATATTTTATTCTTTCAGCTCATAGATGTCTTACTCTATTTGGGATGCTTACAAAAACACTACAAACTAGGTAGTTTATACACTCCAAATCTTTTCCTCATGAGTTTGGAGGTTACAATGTCCACAATTAAGAAAGATTTGGTGTTTGGCATGGACTCATTTTTGATCAAGAGATGGCATCTTGCTGCAGCTCAATTGACTCAAGGGCCAGCAGTTCCTCTTGTGCCTGCAGAGTGCAGTAGTCTATTCATGAGGGCCTCTCCTCAAGACTCAATCTTCTCTCAAAGGCCCTGCTTCCTATTGTAACCTTGGGGTATAAGCTTTAAATACACAACTTTCATAAAAAACATATTCAGATCATAGTGACTGATGAGTTGGGTTTCTAATATTTTACACAAAGTCTTCGCAAGTTTAGTAAAATCTATCATTAGCTCTTATTTTGATTTTTTTCTGAGCTTACCAAATACACTTTCACAGATGATGCTTGTTTTATGATTTGTCAGCCTTGTTTTGTGACCTGAAATTTTGTGTGACTTAGCATCAGGGTTATCTGTTTCTTGAAGATTTGAAATAATTCGTCCATTTCTAAGGTAATTCTTTTTAAATTTGAAGTGTTTAATGATTTAATCCATGGTTTCACTTTTTAAAATTTCTATTTATTGAAGGAGCAAGCACACATTTAATAAGAGGCATTCCTATAGCAACAAAAGAAAAATAAATGTTAATATTTGGAG
>RJWM01014513.1:0-50312 GCA_004363535.1 Dasyprocta punctata | reverse complement strand
CCCAGCCCAGTGTCCCAGAGCAACCCAGCACAGCACATTAGGGGAATGTCCATCCAGCCTCACAGGCCACAGAGTACAAAGCTCTGGTGCCATAGTTTGGGGTTGTGCCCTGGCTAGCCACAGGGATACTGGAGGATTAAAGCACTGCTCAGTGCAGCATTCCAGTGCAATCTACCGGGAGGGTGCCTGGCCAGCCACATGGGTCCCAGAGGAAAATGACAAACCGAAAGAACAGAATGCACCCTCAGATCTCTAGCCCACTGAGGACAAACCCAAGAGACACTGAAATGGAAGACACTGGAAATTGTACAACTGAACTGTCTAAAATGATAGCAACTGAAGTAAAGAAACAACTCCATGAAGCTATAGAGGAAATCAGATCAGAAATAATCTCTCAGATAAAAAATGAAATGACAATCATTATGAAAGAAATGCTGTGTTTATCTAAAGACAATCTAGATAAAAAAGGAACATAAGAAAATGATGGAAACCTTGAATGAACATACAAAACAAAATTCGAATGCATGAAACAGATTCAAAGGAATAGTCAGGAAATTAGAAATTCCTTTGAAAGCTGGCAGAACCACTTGAATGAAGCTGAAGATAGACTCTCAGACCTTGAAGACAGGATGGAAGCTTATGATCACAAAAGAAAAGTTTTCTTAAAAATAACAAGGAACCAAGAAACAACAGTTCAGCAGCATGATGCAGAGAGAAACAATGTAAGACTGATAGGTGTCAACAAAAAAGCGGGTCAACACAACTTACGAAGACTATTTACAGAAATAATAGCAGAAAATCTTCCAAACGTGGGAGGAGAATCTAATATACAGATGAGAGGCATGCAGAACCCCAGTTAACCATAACCAAAATAAATCTTCACACAGACATATAATAATTAGGATATTAGAAATTCTACACAAGAACAGAATACTAAAAGCTGTCAGAGAAAAGAAACAGATCACCTATGAAGGAAAGCCTATCAGAATCATGGCAGACTTCTCAACACAAACCTTCAAGTCAAGAAGAGCTTGGAGTGAAGTATTTCAGCTCCTGAAAGAAAACAACTTTCAACCCAGATTGATGTACCCTGCAAAACTATCTTTGAAAATTGATGGAGAAATAAGATACTTCCCACAACAGAGAACAGCTGAAGAAATTCATGACCACCAGACCAACACTACAAAGAGTACTGAAAGACACTATAGAAAGAGACAAGGATAACTATAATCCCAAGAACAACAGCAGAAGAAAACCACTAAGCAGGGCAAACAAACAGAAAAAGTAGAAAATCAACACGAAAAGATAACCTGACAGTGATAAGTCAGTACATATCAGTTATATCCATCAATGTAAATGTTCTCAATTCACCAATAAAAAGAAACAGACTGGCAGAGTGAATTAAGGAACAAAATCCAACAACATGCTGTGTACAAAAAACACAATAACTCAAAAGGAAATTCATAGACTAAAAGTCAAAGGATGGAAAACAATACTCCATGCAACAGGAACCCAGAAAAAAGCAGGGGTAGCTATTCTGTTAGCAGACAATGTGAACTTCAAGAATGATCAAAAGAAATAAAGAAGGTCACTACATATTTGTTAGGGAAAACTTGAAGAGATTATAATCATATATATATATATATGCACCAAATATGGGAGCACCCAACTATGTGAGACAAATCTTAATAGACATGAAAAATCAAATAAACAATAGTACCATTTTAACAGGGGACCTTAACACCCCATTATCACAAAGAGACAGATCACACAAAAAATCGGAAAGAAATAACTGAATCAGACTTGTGAACAAATGGACCTAGTCGATGTGTACCAAGTGTTCCACCCAACATCAGTATACACATTCTTCTTAGTTGCACATGGGTCATTCTCTAAAATAGATCATATGCTAGCCCACAGAACATGCTTAAGTAAATGCAAAGGAATTGAAATAATTCTGTACATACTACCTGACCATACCACAATAAAGTTGGAAATTAACGACAAAATCCACAAGAACTCTATAAACACATGGAAATTAAATAGCAGTCTCCTAAACAACCAATGGGTTACAGGAGAAATTAAAGAAGACATTTAAAAATATCTGTAATTGAACAAAAATGCAAGTGCAGATTACTGGAACCTGTGAGAGACAAAGCAGTCATCAGAGGGAAATTTATAGTACTAAACTCGAACATCAGGAAAATGAAACAAACACAAATAACCTAATGCTGCAGCTCAAACTTCTAGAAAAAGAAGAGCAAGTCAAGTCCAGAGCCCAAAGAAGAGAAGAAATTATCGCGATCAGAGCAGAAATTAATGCAATTGAAACTAAGAAAACAATACAAAGAATTAATGAAGAGTTGGTTCTTTGAAAGAATAAATAACATTGGTAAACCCCTAGCCAACCTTATCAAAAAGAGGAAGGAAAACTCAAATCCATGCAATAAGAAATGGAAAGGGTGAAATCACTGCAGATCCTGTGGAAATACAGAAGATCATCAATACCTACTTTGAAAGCCTTTGCTCTCATAGGTTCAGTAATACAGAAGAAATAAACAGATGCCTAGATATGTGTGAATTGCCAAAGCTGAATCAAGAAGATGTAAAACTGCTGAATAACCCAATTTCAGTTAATGAAATTGAAAATGTAATTAGAACCTTACCAACAAAGAAAAGCCCGGGTCCTGATGGATTCACTGCTGAATTCTGCAAGAAATTTAGGGAAGACTTAATGCCAATACTCCTCAAAGTCTTCAATGAAATTGAAAGGGAAGTAAGTCTCCCTAACTCATTCCTGGAAGCAATTGTTACTCTAATACAAAAACCAGAGAAAGACCCAACCAAAAAAGAAAATCATAGTCTAGTCTCTCTAATGAACATAGATGGAAGAATCCTCAATAAAATACTGGCAGATAGAATGCAACAAGTCATCAAGAAGATTATACATCATGATCAAGTGGGATTCATCCCAGGAATGCAGGGGTGGTTCAACATACACAAATCAATAAATGTAATACACCATGTCAACGGAGCCAACCCATAAGAATCACATGATCATCTCAATAGCTGCAAAAAAAAGCTTTCAACAAAATCCAGCATTCATTCATGATAAAAACCCTACTGAAAATCGGAATAGATGGTCTCTACCTCAACTTGATAAAAGCCATGTATCATAAACCAACAGCCATCATCTTCTAAATGAACAAAAACTGATAACTTTCAACCTAAAATCAGGAACATGACAAGGATGTCCATTGTCACCACTCCTATTCAATATAGTGCTGGAAACATTAGCCAGAGCAATTAGATAAGAGAAATAAAAAGAATAAGGATAGAAAAGGAAGAAGTTAAATTATCACTGTTTGCAGATGATATACTCTACATAGAAGACCCCCAAAAACCCATTGAAAGACTTCTAGATGTAATAAGCAAATTCAGTAATATAGCTGGATGCAATGTCAACACTCAAAAATCAGTAGCATTCTTGTACACAAACAACAAACTTAGAGAGAAATAAAGGAAATCACACCCTTCACTGTAGTACCCAAAAAAGTGAAATACTTAGGAAGCAGTCTAACAAAGGAAGTAAAAAATCTATACAGTGAAAATTACATTACTCTGAAAAAGGGAATTGAAGATTTCAGAAAATGAAAAGACATGCCTTGTTCATGGATAGGAAGAACAAACATTGTGAAAATGGTCATTTTCCCAAAATTGTTACACAGATTTAATGCAATTCCAATCAAAATACCATTTGCATACCCCACAGATCTAGAGAAGTTGTCCTTAAAATTCATCTGGAACCAGAAGATACCTAAAATAGTAGAGGCAATTCTGGGCAACAAAGGTGTAAGGCAGGAGGCATCGCAATGCCTGCCTTGAAATTATATTACAAACCTACTGTGATAAAATCAAAATGGTACTGGAATCAAAACAGACCTGAAGATCAATGGAATAGATTAGAAGATACAGCCACAACTACAAACACACTCAACCTTCTCATCTTTGACAAAGGGCCCAGACATGTACACTAGAAGAAAGATAACCTCTTTAATAAGTGGTGTTGGAAAAACTGGCTTTCCATGTGCCGAAAACTAAAACTAGATCCATGTCTATCACCATGCACTAAATTAAAAATGGATCAAAGATCTAAATATTAAAACAAACACTAAATCTGCTGAAAGACAAAGTAGGTGGAAATCTTGATGACACAGGAGTAGGCAGAGTTGATGAACAAAAATCAAACTGCACAGGAAATACTTCCCAGAATCAACAACTGTGATCTCGTTTTATTAAAAAGTTTTTGCATATCGAAGTCTCCAACAGAGTGAAAGGAAACGCCACGAATTGGGAAAATATCTTAGCCAACTGTCCCTCAGACAAAGGACTTCTCTCTAGAATATATAAAGAATTAAAAAATATCAGGCTCCTGAAATTCAAGGACCTAATCCAGAAATGGGCATCTGAGATGAATGAACGCTTCTCAGAGGAAGAAATACAAATGACAAATATATGAAAAAATGTTCAACATCAATAGTCATTCAGGAAATGCAAATTAAAATAACACTGAGATTCCATCTCACCCCAGAAAGAATGGCCAAGATCAAGAAATCAACCAATAAATGCTGGAGGAGCTGTGGGGAAAAAGGAACTGTTCTCCACTGTTGATGGGAGTGTAGGATGGTGCAACCACTGTGGAAATCAGTATGGAGATTCCTCAAGAAGCTAGGACTTGACCCAGCTATCCCACTTCTGGGCATTTCCCCAAAAGAATTGAAAACATCATACCACAGTGTATATGTGCACCCATGTTTATAGCAGCACAATTTGTAGTAGCCAAATCTTGGAAACAACCCAAGTGCCCATCAATCGAGGCATTTATAAAAAAGATGTGATATTTTTATACAATGGAGTACTACTCAGCGCTAAAGAAAGATTGCATTGAGACTTTTATAAGTAAATGGACGCAACTTGAGACAATACTCATAAGTGAAACAAATCAAACTCGTGTAATACCATATAGTCTCCCTAGTATGAGAAATTGAAAAAGTATATGTGATCCATAATCTACAATAAAAACTGTGTAAGTGTAAGAAACTGCTCAAAGAGGAAAAGTAATTGGGAGAGAGGAAAGGAAGGAAGAAGGAAGGGAAAAGGAAAAAGACAAAGATTTATGTGTGTGTGTATATATATAGAATAGCTAAAATGACTAATTGTATTAGTTATTGGAAAAGAACAGTTAATACTCATGATTAAATCAATTTTACATGTCTGTGTCTGTTAATCTAAGCAACCCTTTTGAAGGTAACAATATGCAATATTACAACCATTGTCAAATTCCTATTTTGGTTTGCAAACCTATATGTTATTGTATTGGATTTTTTGTTGTTTTTTTTTTGTCTCTTTTGCTTCTTTGTTTTTCTTTTCTATTTCTTTTTTTCTGTTAAACCTACTATTGAGATTCTTTGGTGAACTTTTAATTTGTTATTGTACTCTTTGTTTGTAGAATTTCTAATCCATTGTTTTTATAACTTCTACATCTTTATCTCTGTAGAGACATTTTTATACTGTAGTTCCATAACTTGGTTATCATTAGTTCCTCATGAATATTTAAAATAGCTGAAGGCTTGATCTAGTATGCATAATATCTGGCCTTTTTCAAGGAAAGTTTCTGTTGATTTGTTTTTCCTCCATGAGTTGGCTGTATTTTCTTGTTTTTACAAATCTTGTAAGTTTTATATTGAAAGCTAGATACTTCAAGTGATTTAATATGACTATTCTGAGAATCAGATTATACCACCTCTAGGAAGAGGTCTTGTTGTTGCTTGTTTAGTGATTTTTCTCAACTAATACAGTGAAGTTTGAATTTTTTCATATGTTGCTACTGAAGCCTCTTGGTTGTCTTAGTGGTCAACTAACGATTGGACAGAGAGCCTTACATTCCTGGAACCAGTAGCCTCCCAGTCTTTGCCAAAGAGCTCAGCAGACCTTCTGCAACCAGCCAAACATCTTACAACTGAGTAATCTTGACTTCATGCTTGTGCAAACCCTCATAGTTAACCAGAAGTGAGAGCTGATTTGTTCTTTTTCAAGCATCTAGGAATCTTTAGAGCTTTTGAAATGAGATACAGATCTTATTCCCCATCTTTCCTTTTAAGTTAAGCTTTTTTGGTTCACTTGTTGTTTCCTTGCACTGTTACCTACTGCCTTCGGTACCCAAGGTGTTTAGTTGTTGCCTCTGGTTGCATTTTAAACATTTCCCCTGGGGAATGACTGTTCTTACTGGCTGAGCTCTGAGGTGGGTCAAATAAAGATAGTCTTAGGAGTGGATTCTTGCTGGGTGTCAAGTATTTGACTGCTCTGGAGCTAGAGTTTCAGCTTCAGCTGTGCAACCCCCTTCAGTGGCAGCAGTGCTGCTAATTTTCAGAATGATTTCAGGATGTTGGTTTTCAAAGTTACAGCAGAACTAAGGAGAGAGTGCGAATAATGTATGCTATTCTTACCAAGATTTTATTGTTTTGTGTTTGATTTTTTTTAAATGCATGCTCCCCAGATTATTTTAGTTTCTAGAGTTCTGAAAAAGTTGATCATGTCTCTTGTTTGCCAGCGTTCTCACTGCTTTTGGGGAGGAAGGAATTTTTGGAGGTCCCTGACCTACCATTTCACTGACAGCACATTGACTGATGACTTTTAATCTCATTACCTGTACCAAAGATTGTAAGTGTTGATTTTAAGTGTATTTTATGAGTCTTGAAGTATTTTTAAATTATCATACACTTGAAAATATTTTCTAATACTTACTGGGTGTCTTGTTGGTCCATGAAAAAGTATATAATTGAGCTCCAAAACATTTGAAACTTTTTAGTTGTCTTTTTTTTTTTTTGAGACAGGGTCTCACTTGTAGCCCACTATGACCTCGAACTCACTGCAATCCTCCTGCCTCAGCCTACCAAGTGCTGGGGATTACAGGCGTGCACCACCATGCCTGGCTAGTTGTCTTTGTTACAGATTTTAATCTTAATTCTGTGATCATAGAGCATCTTCCATACAATTTTTCTTTAAAATTTTTGAGATTTGCTTTATGACCCAACATGTACTTTAATGTACTTTGTTAAAGGTTTTGTGTGCACTTATAAAATATACTGAGTAGATGTTGGATCCAGTGTTCCATTTCTGTGAATTGGGTCAAATTTGTTAATTTTATGTTTTAGATCTTATGTATTGTCGGGTCTTTTGGGGGAAGTTTTACTTGTTCTAACTTTTATTGTAGCCTTGACTGATTCTCCTTTTAGGTATTTTGGGGGCTGGGCTCTTTGCTTTATAGAGGTTTTTAGGCCATTATTTTAGAATTATGTCTTTCTTTTGGACTAATTTCTGGATACCTAGGAAATGCCCTTTTTTCTCATGTTTTTGCTTTGAAGTTTGATATTCATTAATTTACACCAACTTTATTCCTTTAGTTTTTAAACTTTTGCCATATTTTTCAACCTGCTAGTGATCTTATATTTTTAAGACATGACCCTGGTAAGCAGTGTATGTTGGAATTTTTGTTTGTTTGGCACAGTGCTGGAGATTGAATTTAGGGTTCTGTGCCGTTATTTAGGCAAATGTGATACAACTGAGCTACATCTGTGCCACTTTATTTTATGAGAGGGTCTAGCCAAGTTGCTTAGGCTGGCCTCGAGATTGTGATCTTCCTGCTTCAGTGTCTCATGTAGCTGAACTGCAGGTGTGTGCCACCAAGCGCAGGGGATTATTCTTTGAGAGACTTCCAAATCTCAGCCTGGCCCAGTCTCACATTCCTGTCATCCCAAGAGGGATGAAACAAGTGGATTATTTGAGCCAAGAGGTTCCATACCAGCCTGCGCAACATAGTGAGAACTCATTAAAAAGTTACCAAATTAGGTCAGAATGTTGTACCATCAAGAATATGAATGACTCCAAGTTTTATTGCAAGTTTTGCCCTTGCGGGCTCTAATGGAAATGAATCCTATTTTGGAATTCTTGTAGGGGCAGGTAAACGTATATTGTGATTATTGCCTATTTTTTCAAGTCACTTTTAGTCTATTGTTGCTTCCTCCATCTCGTTTCCCCTCTCTTGAAGTTTATTTATTGAGAAAACCAGATTATTTGTCCTATAGAAACAGCAACAGTGTAGATGTTTTAGACTGCAACCCCATGACAGTACTTACTGGGGACTTCTGTAAGGGACTGATGACCACCACCCAGGTTCATTAGTAACTTAGGGGTTGCCAAATACTGTATTTCTGATTAACTCCTTCATATATTAGCTGATAAACTTCTGAATGTTATGCTTACTTTCATTAACTGTTTGGTTAACACCCTCCCCACCCCCATAGACACTTGGGAAAGACAATTCTTGTTTTTTCTTTAGTTTCTTTTATAATATTGAGCTTATTTGTTTTTCAGTATTATGAACTCATGAATTTAACATGTTTGGTGTATCTTGATCCATCGCAGTTATCCTTTTTTGTTCAAATAGTTCAATCTTTGAACTTTCGAGCCTCTTCACGTCTAATGAGATGACTGTGTGTATTTTTATAAAAAGGTCATAATAGTGATTGATCAAGATGTGGAATTACTGGAACTGTCATACATTGGTAATATGAAATGTTGTAGCTGCTTTAGAAAACAGTTTGACAGTACTCAATAAGTTAAGCATAGCCAGGTGTGGCAGCACACGTCTGTAATCACAGCATTCAGGCTGAGGCAGGAGGACTGATAAGAATTTGAGACCAGCCTGGTCTACATAGCAAGACCCTGTCTATGAAAAGAAAAAAGCATAAGAGAAAAAAAAAGTTTAGCATAGAGTTAACCATATGACCCAGAAATTTACTTCCAAGTAAAATTTACTCCCTGAAAAAAATGAAAACATAGAGCCACAGAAAACCATGTACATGTACATTTATAACAACATTATTTATAATATCCCTAATATAGAAACAACTCAAATATCATCCAATTAGTGGATAAATAAAATTTTGATAGTGTGGAACATTGTTCACCAAAAATAGGTATAAATCTTCTTTTATGCTACAGCATATATGAAATTTAAAAGCTTTTCTTTGCATAATGTTTTCAAGAAAAAGGATAACATACTGTATGGTTCTGCTTACTTGAAATGTCCAGAAGAAGCGAGTTACAAACACAGAAAATGTCTATAGATTAGTGGTGCCTAGCGGTGGGAGAAATTGAAAGCAGGAGTGATGAAATGTTCTAAAATTTAATGACTCTGCAGCTTTGTGTATACCAAAAACCACTGAATTGTTTTGTTTTTGCTGTAATGGAGACTGACCCCTGGGATGCTCTTAACACCGAGCTGTATTCCCCAGGGTTTTTTTTTTTTTTTTTTTTTAGTTTTGAGACAGGTTTTCACTACATTGCTTGACCTGGGCTTGAACCTTGTGATCCTTCTACCTCAGCCTCCCTAGTAGGTGGATTACGGGAGTACATCATTACACCTGTACTATTTAAAAATAGTTTTTGTTAGGTGGGCATGATGGTGAACACCTATAATCTCAGCACTCTGGGAGACTGAGGCAGGAGGATTGTACATTAAAACCCAGCCTGTGTAATTAAGTGCCTTAGTGAGACCCCATCTCAAAAAGAAAATTTAAGAAGGTCTAGGGATGGAATTTAGTGCCATGACCCTGGGTTCAATCCTCCAGTACGACAGCAAAATTTTTGAGCTGGTGATGTGGTGGCACATGCCTGTAATCCTAGCACTCAGGAGTCTGAGGCTGGAGGATAATGGATTCAACATCAACCTGAGCTACATAGCAAGTTCAAGACTAGCCTGGATTATGTGGTGAAATCCTGTCTCAGAAAAATGAAACATTTTTGTTTTTAGATGAATTTCTCTATGATACCTAGACTTACCTCAAAGTATGAGCTCAAGTGATCCTCCTACCTCAGCCTCCTGAGTAACAGGCACCACAGGTACATAGCACAGTGCCCAGGTTTGAATTGTATAATTTAAATGAATGAATATGTAAAGAAGAAAAATATTTATAATACATAACAGGATCAAGTTTCTTAAACTGGAGTATTATTAAGAATAAATGAGACTAACCTAGTTTAAACAAATGGAATGGGGAACACATGTGTAGAGACTGTTTTTTAAATTAACAAAAATAAATTGTTCTGGGTGTTGTGAATACAGATGTCAACACATCAGAGTCTGTTCTTCTGTGGGTAATAATAGTATGCCAATTAATATGAAAATTAAGCAGTACCATGTGAGTAGAGGATTAGTGGTTACGTCAATTGTGTATAGGCAAACAATTTAGGAAAGTCACTCTAAGAAAGTGACTTTAAAGCTAATGTCAAGTCACCAGCCTGCAGACTGGTTTAAGACCAGAGTAAAATAGCAAGACCTTGGAGAGGGCCTTTATTTTGATGGCTAAGTTAATAATCCATTTTGAGGGATTTCCAGTTTTTTCACTATTAATAGCATTATGACAAATGTGTTAATAGGGAAAACTGTTGGTGGTGGTGGTTTGTTTTGTTTGTTTGGTTTTTTTTTTTTTTTTTTTTTTTTTTTTTTTTTTTTTTTTTTTTTTTTTTTTTTTTTTTTTTGCGACAGGGTCTCCCTGTACCGTTCAGGCTGGCCTTGAGCTCACTTTGTAGCCCAGGCTGGTCTTTAGAATTACTGGTTTTAAGCAGTTTAAATATTTTTGAAATTCTTGATGTATGAAAACACCATCCTTGTTTGGTGTCTTCTACAGTTTGAGTGCCATCATTATAGAAAATTACCAAATCAACTGATTGTTCTTGAGTAGTATAAACTTGAAGTTTTTTAGTTTGATAAGCAGAATTCTCATCTTAATTCCAGGTTCCTTGAGGAGTGAATTTTTTAAAGCTGTTACCCCTCCAATCCCCCCCCCCTTTTTTTCCTGTATTGAATTTACTGCTTTTTTTCTGTTGGGGTGAAAATGCTACCAGACACTGGAAAATCACACTTGCTAAAAGATACTTGTGGTTATCTCCTTTGTTGGGAAAATTAAAAGAAAATGTGTTTTTTTTTTAATTTGTTGTAACCTAGTTCCTAATGCTTTAAAATGGGTTTATACCAGCAAACATCTTTTGCTGACAATATTAACTTCTTGATGTGTTAATGACAGCTAGGAATAATAATACTTTTGAGTTCACACCTGTGTTATATCCCTAAGTGTAAAGGTATGTATGCAGGTGTGAATACAAATTTAGAAAAGCTATGAAAGCCACCTTAACCCTTGTCCTTAAATTCTTCGCTATTGAACACAGAAATGCAAACTAACCTGTAAATGCAGTTTTATGAAGATTAGTTAAGCTTTGGTTTTTTACCAGCAATATGGCTATCTGGACAAAATGTAACTGAAGTAACTCCCAGCCAAAACCCAGAAAAAGAGAAAATTTGTTTAATATAATCTTTTTTTAAGGAAATAAGATTTAAAACTAGGGGCTTTTACAAATACAGTGGTACCTCAGTTCTTTCTACCGTCCTGGTCGCAGAATATGCTTGCAATTTGATTGCAACTAGAGTTGTGAAACAAATTCTGACCAGAACCATGGAAAGAATTAAGCTCATAAACCAGGGTACCACTGTAGTTCTAAAGTTTAAAGTGCTTTAAATACTATTAGTGCTTAGAAAATCTAATTAAATTATTGGGGGGAATGTTCCTTCTTTACCTTGCAGAAGATAGTACATACTGGCTCAGGGATACAAAGAAAAGACTTACTGTTACCTCCTTTCCATAGGATGAAAATTCATCATTAAAGAAAACATGACAAAGGATATTAACTGAAATTTTTAGCTCTCGGCTGTTACATTTGGAAAAATGTTTCAGTCATTTGGTAATCAAGAACATTGCAAATTAGATTAACATGATAAAAAAAAGAATATACTTATTCAAAGAAATTTTAACCTCTACTGCACTCCTCACTAAGCTTAAGAACCCTGTCATATATTTTTATAATGTCATGTCTCTTTCCTTTCTTACACTTTGTTCATATTTATAGCTTATTTATATGAATATCTCTCTACCAATAGACTTGTAAGTTCTTTTTTTCTCACCACTTCGCTTTTATTTGCATAACGCTTGCATGTGATACTTTTAATGCATAAAGAAAATAAAACTATAGTACAGTACTGTACAATACAATCAGCAAAAACTACAGTACTGTATAAACAAGGTGTATTATACAAAAAAAAAGACACTGAGGCTTTATAAACAAGACAATATAACAGCAGCAACAACAAAAGGATAGGTGGTAAGTCCAAGTAGCAAGTCCGAAGTCTGAACAATTGTGAAAGAGATGATTAAATGAAGAATATCTGTATTGAACTAGTGGGTGGTGGTGGTGTACAGCACCCTGACCAGTACATGCAGGAGAATAGTGCATTTTCTTTTGGTCTGATAGATGTTGTGTTTTTTTTCTCTTTTAAAGAGAAAAAACAATAAAAATGATACAAAATTTCAAAACAAGATAGTAGGAGAGTAACAGTGGCTAATATGTTCAATATTGTTATCTTCAAAGTAGTTGCTCATATTACAAGGCACAGGCATGAAAAATTGAACAATATAAATACAAGCCTTTCTTTTCAACGAACTAATAGAAATTAGTATAACTATCTTAACTATTTTGTGTGTGTGTGTGTGTGTATATATGTATATATTTATTTTTCCTTCCCACCATCATAGTTTCTCTGTCTTTTGGAACAGTTTCTTCCCATTTCACAGTGCCTATTGTACATTCTGAATCTTACTTACTTTTTCAACTTCTTACATTAGGGAGACAATACGATGTTTACACATGCGTGTCTGATTTATTTCACTTATGAGTGTGGTCTCAAGTTGCATCCATTTACCTATGAAAGTCTCTACTTTATCCTTTATAGCTGAGTAGTATTCCATTGCATAAAAGTACCACATCTTTTTTATCCATTCCTCGATTGATGGGCATTTGGGTTGTTAACAAGATTTAACTATTACAAATTATGCTATTATAAACATAGGTGCACATATATTGCTGTGGTATGATATTTTTAAGTCTTCTGGGAAGATACCCAGAAGGGAAGTAGCTGGGTCTAGACTTGTAAATTCTTTAAAGCTAGAATTGTAGGTATTTTTTCTCATTTCTGTTACCTAGCCAGTGCATGACACACAACACTCTCATTTATTACTTAGATTTTTTATAACCTATCACATTGGCATGACTTACAGTTGAAAAGTGAACATGTTGCAAAAAGTATTCATAAATGTATAGAAAATAGTATAAACAATTTCTTCATTAAACTGTTAATTCAGAGGAGAATAAGGTTAGAATGAGGGATGTTGCAGGGACATGAAAGAGATCTGTTATTTTTTCTTGTATTTGTATGTTGCCATGGTTTTTTTTTTAACAAAATGATCTATTACAATAAAATGTAAACTTGTAAGGAGCATAGGGATAAAAGGATATGGTGTTGAAGTGGGAATTGAATGCTAGCTGTGTAACCTTGGTGAAATTGCTTTACCTCTTTTGAATTCAATATTGGTAAAATTGAGGGTAACATCTCCATGGGGTGGTTTTGAAGATGATGGTGATAGTGATAAGTTGCTTATCTCTTCTTAGACATCAGAAGTAAGTTTTCTGCTCTTTTTCTTGCTTGAAAAAGTAGGGAATGTGGGGTTTCATTTCTGACAGCCTTGGTCTACATGGTACCATCTCTGTCTGCTGAGAACAGTTGGTTGTGTGTCTGTCACAGGTAGAATTGCTTCCATTTTAGTGTATGTTCCATTTCCCAAATGTAACTATTTTTGACTGAAGAAAAACTGAATACAGTTAACATGGGAGAGGAGACTACAGGAGAGGAGATGAAAGATCAAGTCTTCTGGATCAATACTAGGGAGAGTGGTTCTGCTATGAAATGAAAGTTGTACTAAATAAACTCCAGAGTTCCTTCTTTTAATGTTGTGTGGATTATATATTTAAATTGTTTTATAATCTTAACTTCATCATTAAGATCCTGGTATCGGATTTCAAATCTGTTAATATGGGCTTTTCTTTGCAAGAATTAAAAATGCAAATTTATTTTCAAGGTGTTAAATGTGAATCACCTTATCCTGCTTCATGATGTTTTTTTTTTTTGTATTATAGTAATATGTTAATTAAGAAAATTTTTTGATGAAAACACTAAAAGGAGAAAGAATCATGTAATTTCACTATTCAGGGATAACTAGTGTTAACATTTTAATACATCTACCCAGTATTTTTCTAATATATATATGAATTCTTTCTGAACAAACTATGTGGTTATTTCTCTCTTTTTCCTTTTATCTCTCTCTGTCATTGGTTTGCTTTTTCTTTCTGTAAGGTCGTATAGCATTTTATTATTTAGATAAATGAATTATGACCATTTTTTGAGACAAAGTCTCACTGTGTAGTTCAGGCTGGCCTTGAACTTAACATATAGGTCAGGCTGGCCTTGAACTCATAGCAATCCTCCTGCCTCAGCCTCCCAAATGCTGTGATTATAGCTGTGCATCACCATGCCTGGCTGAGTTATGACATTCTTTTTTTATCTTAACTATTTTATTTATATCCATATAGATTACATATATACGTTTTTTCTTTCAGCTTGTCACACTAATGAAACAAAATAATGTTGACACGTGTCTTATTTATTTTACTAATGAGTGTGTTCTAAAGGTGCATCTATTTACCTTTAAAAGTGTCCAGTTTATCATTCTTTATGGCTGAGTAGTACTCCATTGTATAAAAATATCACATCTTTTTTATCCATTTCTTAGTCGATGGGCATTTAGGTTGTTTCCAAGATCTGGCTATTATAAACTGTGATGCTATAAATATGGGTGCACATATATCACTGTGGTATGATGTTTTTAATTCTTTTAGGAAGATGCCCAGAAGGGAACTAGCTGGGTTGAATGGGACCTCCAATCCTAGTTTTTTAAGGAATCTCCACACTGATTTCCACAGTGGTTGCACCAGTTTGCATTCCCACCAACAGTGGAGAAGGACTCTTTTTTTCCCCATAGCCCCTCCAGGATTTGTTATTGGTTGATTTCTTGATGCTAGCCATTCTTTCTGGGGTGAGGTGGAATCTCAGTGTTGTTTTAATTTGCATCTCTTGAATGACCAGTGATGTTGAACATTTTTTCACGTATTTATTTGCTGTTTGTATTTCTTCATCTGAGAAGTGTGTATTCATCTCAGATGCCTATTTTTGGATTGGGTCTTTAAATCTGGGAAGACTGTTATTTTTTAATTCTTTATATGTTCTCAATAGTAATCCTTTGTCTGAGGAATAGCTGGCAGACATTTTCTCCCACACTGTGGGTTGTCTCTTCACACTGTTGGTGGTTTCTCTTGCTGTGCAAAAGCGTTTCAGTAGAGGGAGATCTCAGTTGTTGATTCATTGTGATAGTTCCTGTGCAATCTGGGTTTTGTTCATGAAGTCTTTCCCTACACCAGTGTCTTCAAGAGTTTTACCTACTCTTCCAGCAGATTTAATGTTTCTGTTTCAATATTAAGATCTTTGATCCATTCTGATTTTCGCTTAGTACGTGGTGAAAGATACAGGTCCAGTTTTAATCTTCAGCATGTGTAGAGCCAGTTTTTCTAGCACTGTTTATTAAAGAGGCTATCTTTCTTCCAGTGAATATGTTTGGAGCCTTTGTCAAAGATGAGGTGGCTCATCGTGTCTGTAGTTGTTTCTGTATCTTCTAATCTATTCCATTGATCTTTGAGTCTTTGCCAGTGCCGCACTGTTTTTATCACAGTAGCTTTATAGTATAATTTTAAGTCAGGGATTGTGATGCCTCCTGTTTTGTCTTTGTTGCCCAGGATTGCCTTTGCTATTGTAGGTCTCTTCTGGTTCCAGATGAATTTTAGGATGGTTTTCTCTAATTCTGTGAGATATGCTATTGGAATTTTGATTGGGATTGCATTGAATCTGTGTAACAGTTTTGGAAGTATGACCATTTTCACTATATTGGTTCTTCCTACCCAAGAGCACAGGATAGCTCTCCATTTTCTAATATCCTCTTCAATCTCATTTTTCAGAGTACTATAGTTTTCAATGTATAGGTCTTTTACATCCTTCATTAGATTGATTCGTAGGTACTTCATTTCTTTGGATGCTATTATAAAAGATATTTTTCCCCTTATTTCTCTCTCAGTGAGTTTGTTATTCATGTACAGGAAATCTATTGATTTTTGCTTGTTGACTTTGTAACCAGCTGCATTACCGAATTTGCTTATTAAATCTAGAAATCTTTTGGTTGATTTTTTGGGGTCTCCTAAGTAGTGTGTCATGTCATCTGCAAATAACGATGATTTAACATTTTCCTTTCCTATCTGCATTCCCTTTTATTTCTTTCTCGTCTAATTGCTCCAGTCAAAGTTTCCAGGACTATGTTGGATTGGAGTGGAGACAGTGGACATCCCTGTATTGTTCCTGATTTTAGAGTGAAAGCTTTCAGTTTTTGTCCATTTAGTATGATGTCACCTGTTGGTTTGTCATAGGTGGCTTTTATCAGATTGAGATAAAGACCATCTATTCCAATTTTCTGTAGGGTTTTATCATGAATGGGTGCTGGACTTTGTCAAAAGCTTTTTCTGCATCTATCCAGATGATCATATGATTTTTGTCCTTGGCTCTGTTAATATGGTGTATCACATTTATGGCTGTACATATGTTGAATCATCCCTGCATCCCTGGGATGAATCCCACTTGATCATGGTGTACAATCTTTTTGACAACTTACTGCAATCTGTTTGCCAGTATCTCATTGAGGATTTTTGCATCAATGTTCATTAGGGAAATTGGCCTGTAATTCTCTTTCTTAGTTGAGTCCTTCTCTGGTTTTGGAATTAGTGTAATACTTGCTTCCAGGAATGAATCTGGGGAGTATTGCTTCCCTTTCAATTTCATTAAAGAGTTTGAGAAGTAGTGGTGTTAGGTCTTCACTAAATTTCTTGTAGAATTCAGCAGTGAATCCATCAGAGCCTGGGCTTTTGTTTGTTGGTTAAATTTTTAATTACATCTTCAATATCATTTATTGATACTGGGTTATTTAGAATTTTTACATCTTCTTGATTCAGCTTTTTGGTAATTCATATGTATCTAGCAATCTACATTTCTTCTGTATTTTCTGTCTTACTAGAATACAAGTTTTCAAAGTAGGTATAGATGATTTTCTGGATTTCTGCAGGGTCTGTTGTGATTTTGCCCTTTTCATTCCTAATTGCATAGATGTGAGTCTTTTCTTTCCTTTTTTCGATAAGGTTGGCTAAGGTTTTGTACATTTTATTTAATCTTTCAAAGAACCATCTCTTCAATTCGTTGATTCTTTGTATTGTTCTTTTAGCCTCCAGTGTGTTAATTTCTGCTCTGATCTTTATAATTTCTTCCCTTATACGACCTTTTGGTTTAGCCTGCTCTTCTTTTTCTAGAAGTTTGAGGTTCAGCATTAAGTTGTTTATATGTGCCTGCTCTGTTTTCTTAATACAGGCATTTACTGCTATGAATTTCCCTCTTAAGACTGCTTTCATTGTGTCCCACAAGTTCCGGTATATTGTATTGTCATTATCATTCAACTGTAAAAACTGTCTAATTTCTTCTTTATTTTCATCTGTGACCCATTGGTTGTTCAGGAGATCCATGTGTTTATGAAGTTCTTGTGGTTTCCTTTGGCTGGATTTCCAGTTTCATCGCACTGTGATCTGATAGTGTGCATGGGCTAATTTCAGTTCCTTTACATTTACTTAAGCACTGTGATCTGATAGTATGCATGGGATAATTTCAATTCCTTTGTATTTGCTTAAGCATGTTCTATGAACCAGTCTATTTTGGAGAATGTCCCATGTGCAGCTGAGAAGAATGTATTTTCTGATGTTGTGGGTTGGAACACTCTATAGACATCTAATAAATTCATTTGCTCAAAAGTTTGATTTCGTTCTAATATTTCATTTTTGATTTTTTGTCTAGTTGATCTGTCTTTTTGTGACAGAGGGGTATTGCGGTCTCCCAGTACAATTGTATTAGGGCTTATTTGATTTTTCATATCTGTTAGTAATTGTTTTATATAGTTGGGTGTACTGGTATTTGTGACATATATATTTATGATTGTTATCTCTTCCTCTTGGATTGTTCCCTTTATGAGGATATAGTGACCTTTATCTCAATCAGTCTTGGCTTGAAATTCACTTTGTCTGCAAATTGAATAGCTATCCCTGCTTTTTTCTGGGTTCCTATAGCATGGAGTATTGTTTTACATTCTTTGACTTTCAGTCTGTGAATTTCTTTTTGAATTAAATGTGTTTTTTACATGCAGCATATTGTTGGATCTTGCTTCTTGATCCATTCTTCCAGTCTGTGTCTCTTGACTGGTGAATTGAGACCATTAACATTGATGGTTACAACTGATACGTATTGACTTATCCTTGTCATGTTGTTTTCCTGTTGTTGGTTTCCTCCACCCCCTTTTTTTCCTTCCCTCTAGTTGTTTGCCTTCCCTGGTAGATTCCTTCTGCTGGGGTTCATGGAGCTTTAGTCCTTATTGTCTCTTTCTAGAATGTCCTTCAGAGCATTCTAGAGTGCTGGTTTGGTGATCATAAATATCCTCAGATGTTCTTTGTCGTGGAAGTATCTTATTTCTCCATCAATTTTGGTAGATAGTTTTGTGGGGTACATCAGTCTGGATTGAAAGTTGTTTTCCTTTAGAACTTGGAGTACTTCACTCCGAGCTCTCCTTGACTTGAGAGTTTGTGCTGAGAAGTCAGCTGTGATTCTGATGGGCTTTCCTTTATAGGTGATTTGTTTCTTTTCTCTAACAGCTTTTAAGATTCTGTTCTTGTGTTGAAATTTGTGGAAGCTTGACTACGATATATCTGGCTGTAGATTTTTTGATCATTGCTAATTGAAATTCTATATTCCTCACTTACTTGTATGTCAAATTCTTTTTCTCTACCAGGAAAGTTTTCCACCATGATGTCCCTGAACATTTTTAAAATGTCATTTGTGGTATCTCCTGCTTGTTTGTTCATTGACTCCAGTTAATCTTACGTTACTCTTCTTTGTCTCATCTAGCAACTGCTGAATTGATTTCTTATGGTTCCTTGCTAGTTTTGAGAAATCTTTCTTTTCCTGGTCACTAATCACAAGCCTGTCTTCAGTGTCTGAGATCCTGTCCTCACATTGTCCTAATGTTTCGAGTACTTTCAGTGAAGTTTTTATTCTCCAGGATACCTGCTTGAATCTGCTTTATGGATTCCATTTGTTTCCTATGCTGCACTTTCATAATTTGCTTAAGCTCATCTATTTTTTTGTCTGTGTCTGCTAGCATCACTAAGCACGTTTTAGTAATCTCTGTAGTTATCTGAGAGATTATTTCTGATTTCATTTCTTCCAGAGCCTCATTCAATTGCTTTGTTGTTTCCACTTCAGAGAGCTGGTGGGAGTGCTTTCAGATTGTCCCACCTCATTGCCCCTTGGGTTTGCCTTTGGTGAACTGAATGTCTGGGATCACATCTTGTTTAAGTGTCCTCTGATTTCTTTTCTTCTTTTAGTTTAATTCCTGGGGTGATGCTTTTGTTAGTTGCCTATGGTGGGTTGCTTTATTGGTAGTATTTAGGACCCTTGAGTGATGATTACTTCTCTGAGGTATCTTCCAGGTGTGGCTGGTTTTTGGGTTGAGTCTGCTGGAAGATCTGACCTCTTTTGTTGGATTTTGTTGGTGATGAGAAGTTGTTGCTTGTTTGGCACAGTCGCTAGTTCTTTGGCACTGTGCCATAGTATGTTCTGTGAACCTTAGTGACTCTCATTTATGGAATACCAGGACAAATAGATGTTTAGAACACTTGTTTCAGTTTTTGCTATAGTGGTGACAATAGCATCAAACACATCCTAGAAAATGACAAAGTGAGATAACCCCTATTTCCCACTTTTAACTGTATGAACTAGGTTTGTGGTTATATAACAAAATCTGAAACAGCAGAAAATTGTATGCAGTATACAAATCAATTTTATCCTCAGGGATTAAAATTTAAAATGGATTAAGGAGCAAATAGAGAAGTAGAAGAAGAGCAAGAGATTAGACGGTCAGAGGACAAAGAGGGGATTGTGTCAGCTTGGGGAAACTGGTGCAGAAGACTGAAGGAAAAGAGAAATGGAAGAGATAGAACAGAACCACACCCGCAAAGAGGTTAGGAACCACTCTCACACTCAGAAACAAAACAATGAAGGAGAAAGAGAAAAAAAAGTAAATAAAACAAACAAGAAAAAGAAAAATAGTCCATTTCCAGGATTCTCTCTGGTTTCACTAGTAGACAGCCTGTAGAGACAGAGTCTTGAATCGTGCCACTCTATCCCAGCAAGCCAGTAGTTGTTTTATAGCAGAGTAATAGATAACCTTAGCAGACCTGCCCTGAAACTAGAATCATTGGGCTTGCCGCAGTCCAAGCAATTTCCACAGGTCTGTGCTCAGGTAGGAGCTGCTGGAGGAAGTCAGGAGCCATTCTGGGTTCTGGGCTTATCTGGCCAAACTTCAAAATGGCTCCCAGCCAATTGCTGTCTCTGGTGGGAGGGCTGAGTCCTCTGCACTCACTGCCAGCCAGTGCAGTCCTCCACATCTGCCACTCCCCTCTCCACTGCCACGTCTCTCTGCAGAGGCCTCCAGGGTCACCAGCCGCCCCATCATGGTGACTGTGCGTCCCCAGGTTGGAACAGCTCCTCTTGTGCGGTGAATCTGGCTCAGGGCAAAAGTGCCACCAGCTACCACTGCCTTCTTCATTGAAGTTTTTCTTTTTGCCCTCTCTGTGGTCTTCATTTCACACTTCAGATTCTTCCTGGATCTAGGGAACCCACTTCCTTCCTTCTTGTCTTCCTCACAATGCTATATTCCAATGTCTGAACAGTGACTTTCAGGCTGTTTTCTCTGCTGCTTACTGCTCTAACATCTTCCCGGAAGTTGCCACTGAGAATTTTAAGCCAAATTATGACATCCTTAACGTGGATATATGGATAGAATTCAGGGGATCCAGTAATTTAGACAGATAAAATGTGCATGTTAAGTTTCACGAAGTTTAATAGGACTGTGGCATTTCTTTTGATTGTGAATTTTGCTAACAAACCATGAAAGTATTAGCAGGACCTAATACTTTGGCATTAGTAGGATGATCATACAGTTCATATTTGCTTCCATTATAGTCATTTCATGTGTTTAAATCTTACATTTTCAAAATTAGGATCACTATTTTATATATTTGAGACTTTTTAGGAGGCATCCATAGGCTTTAATAAACTATCAAATGGTTCTTGTATAAACCAGGTTGAGAATCTGTGGTATTCAGTTTCTTATTTTGGAGACAAGTTTTTATATTTGTTTTATACTCTAGTAGGAAGTACCTAAAGCTAAAACTTTTGCCTACATATGTGGTTATTTGGACACAGGATTGTCACTCAACAAGGTCTAAGTAGGTCCTCCTAAAGAAGAGCTGGTGACTTCAGCTCTCCCCAAATATGTTGACATATCACAAAAAAGCATTTCAGAATGCATTAATGAGAAGCATACACAGATTTACTAGGCAGAGTTAGAAAATGAGGGGAGGGGACTTCAGTTTAAGGAGCTAAAGAGGACATAGGTTTGATAAATATGATCAGACTGGCCCATTAAAAGGAATAAAACTGGATTTTATAGATTTGTTGGGATATGATGATCATTATCTCAGTTCTGTTTTTTTCAGGGTGGCTACAGAGAAGCCCTTAGCACTTGAGGTGGCAGTTCAGTCTCCATAGTAGTGTTGTGGCTTTGGTTGTCTCTGGACCTCATTGGCTCTTTGGTAAGAAGGGAATTTGACCAGGTGGTCTTTCACCTCCTTCCTACTTTCCCTTGTAGTTGACTTTCTTATCCAGTGCCAGAGGCTTTTATCCTTGAAATTTTTATTTTGTATGTGTAGTAATTACTTGTTTGGTCAATCCATACTAAGGGGTCTAAATTACCAGAGCACTCTCATTTGCGAATGGTTAAACATCTAATGAGAACTAACTTAAGCAAAATGTAAGTAATATTGAAAGACTCCTGTTGTATAGCTCAAAGAATAGAAAGGAATCACTGAAAAGCTGGGGATGCTGAATCTCAGACCTTCAATTTTATCAAGACTTTGTGTTCTTCCCAGTGTGGGTTTAATTTTCTCCTTTTCAGTCTTGCTTTTTTCCTGAAGGAGGAGGGTATACTTACATCCTCTGGCATCACAAGAAATTAAGAATGGTTTTTCATCCAGCCTGAGCTACATAGTGAGTTCAAGGCCAGGCTGAGCCACATCACGAGACCCTGGGTTCAATCTCCTGTCATACACACAAAAGAAAAAGAAAGAAGAAGATAAATTTGCTACTTGAAATAGCATGAGAGAAAAAAAACAGCTTAAAAAACTGAAGTGAATGGAGTGAACTATGCACAATAGCATATTCCCATAACTTCAGAGGCTGAGGTGGTAGGATCACAAGTCAGAGGTCAAACCTCGCAATTTAGCAAGACCCTGTTTCAAAATTAAAGTAGTGTAGCTCAGTGGTAGAGCCTTTGATTTAATCCCAAGTACCACAGAACAAAATGCTGGTTGTGGTGGTGGAGGCAGAGGGGTTATTTGCAGTGCTGGGCATCAAACCTAGGGCTTCATGTATGCTAGGCAAGTGTCTCCCAACTAAGGTACAAACACAGTCCGGTGGAAGAATCCCATTATAAGGTTTTTCGAGATGGTCTTGCTATGTAGCCCAGGCTGGCCTTAAACTCAGTTGATCCTCCTGCCTCAGCCTCCCAAGTGTTAGGATTACAAGTGTGTGCCACCACTCCTGGAAGTGGGAGATTCTTAAAACATGATCTGGGTTCAAAGCCATCCTAAACTACATAGTGACACTCTGTCTCAAAAGAAAAAAAAATCTTAGAAATTCATGAACGAGGTACTAGCCATCTTCAAATATTTGTGTGCCACCTATTTTTAAAAAGCAGTATACCCATCCGGGTATACTGTGCATTGCTGTTGGGATTATAAAATGGTGCAGGCACTGTGAAAAGTAGTATAGTGCTTCTAAAAAATTTAAGAATTACCATAAAATCTAGTAATTCTGCTTCTATGTATATATCCAGAATAGTTTAAAGTTAGGGACTCGAACACTTTTGTACATTGGTGTTCTTGTTTTGTTTATCTTTTTGAGACAGGGTTTCGCTGTACGGTTCAGACCGGCTTGAACCCACTTTGTAGGGCAGGCTGGCCTTGAGCTCAAAACAGAAAATCCAAGAAACTTGAATGTACTTATTAATACCTCTAAATTACACTTAAAATGGTTAAAATGGTAAATTTTGTGTGTATTTTACCACAACCAATTTTGTTTGTTTGTTTGTTTGTTTGTTTGTTTTTTTGTGGCACCGGGTGTTTGAACTCACAGTCTCGCACCTGTCAGACAGGTGCTTAAGTCACTGAGCCAAACTCCAGGCCCTGGTTTTTTGAGGCAGGGTCGAACTGTGCAGCTCAGGCCAGCCTTGCGCTCGCGTTGTAGCCCAAGCCAGCATCGAACTCACAACGCTTCTCCTACCTCAGCCTCCCGAGTGCTGGGATTAAAGGTGTGCGCCACTACACCCGGCTAGCTTTTTTTTTTTTTTTTTTGCAGCACACAACCAAAAATTTTAATAATGTGTATACCCTCTACATTTAACTTGATCCTTTTGCCTCCCTCTCCCTGTGTGTGTGCATAGTTTTGTTTTGTTTTGTTTTGTTTTTTTGTTCCATTTTGTTTTTTAATTTTGTTTTGAAAAATGGTCTAAGTTTCCCACACTGACTTCACAATGGAGTTCCTCCAGCTTCAGTGTCCCAAGTAGCTGAGATTACAGACCTGTGCACCATGCCCAGAGTTTAGTTTAGTTTGGTGTTTGGTTTTTTGAGACAGGGCCTTGCGGTGTAGCTCAGGCTGGCGTTGAACTCACTGTGTAACCCAGGCTGGCCTCAAACTCATGGTAATCCTCCTGCCTCAACCTTCTGAATGCTGGTATTCCAGGTGTGTACCGTCACTCCTGACTCTTAATTTTTATAAATGAAAATGTATCCAGTGATAACCTATTACGTTTTTAAAATTATTAGTGACTGGAGGTTGTGACTTAGTGACAGAGCATGCACTTAGCATGTACTCTAAATTTGATCTCCAGCGCCACATTAAAAAAATGTAAACTAGTCCTTTAACAAAGTAGGAAATTTTTCATTATTTCTTTTGTCTTTTACTTGTATTTTTGGTCCACCCCTCCCAAGATATTTACCTTACTGTGATATTTTATACTTAAGTCTTTTGATGATCACATACCACACTTAATCAGAACAAAAAACCCCATAAAATTGAAATTTTAAATTATTTCCTGTAACTTTAATAAAAGGCTGTTAAAGTGTTCTGAATTGTTGTGACAGTTGATTGACATGACAGGTTATTAAGACAACCCAAACATTGTCTTAATAATAATTGTTTATTTAATAATTGTTTATTGGGAATGCTTCTTAATGAGGTAAATGAGGCCTTTATAAAACTCATGTAATTTTGGATGACTCCCTTATTGCTGAAGTGACTCAGGTTTTTCAACACCAACTGTGTTTCTATTCTTTGTTTTTATAGCTCTTATTTTGAGTAAACTTGATCACATAAAGTAAGTAGATGGGAAATAAATGTCTCAATTTTTTGAACTTACTGGGTTCTATGCAGAAAATCAGTCATCTATCATTATTTTGAGTCATGTACTTGCTGACAGTTCATTCACTCCTCCTTCATATTTGTTGAAAAGAAACTGGAAACCATCTAATTTGTGAAAAGATTTGTAACTTAGTCATACCAGACATGGAATTACCATCTCTTGGAAGTATACCAAAATACTTAATCAAGATTCCAGATGACTACTATGTCTTTTTTTTTCACTTGGAAACACCTTATTTAACTCAGTATATCTAAAAGATCAGGGAAAATTTAAATATTGTTCAAAAATACTGTTCAAATACTTTTAAATGACTTTTATCATCACTTGCATTAAATATGTTGTGTAAAAACTTTGGGCGGCAATCTCAGTGGACAGTTTGACTAAGGTTACCAAAGCAGCAGTTCACTGTACTGATAAACGTTGAGAAGCTAATGGTCACTGCTTTGGAAACCTCTTGTAATTGTAGAGACCAGAGGTAATTTGTATTACTCTCATAATGTTTCAATAAATTTAATATTAAAATGCTTATACAGGTTTTTATTTTCCTGAAATAAGTAAAACATTTTTGGCAGACTTTGTATTAGTTTTGTCTATTCTATAAATTCAAATAAATAGAATCAAGAACATATGCATGTATGTAAGCCTTCTTTCATTCATTATAATTGAAATTTATCCATGTTGCCTTATCAGTAATTTATTCCTTTATTGCTGTGTAATACACATGGCACATTTTGTTCTGTTGATGTTCACTGGACCTGTACAGAAGTTTTAGTGGTTATAATAAAAGTGCTATTGCATTTGAGGGTGGGGGAGAAAGGGTCTTGCTAAGTCACTAAGTTGTCTGGGCTGGACTTGAGTTTGTAATCCTCCTGCCTCTGCCTCCCAAAATGCTGGGGTTACAGATATGCATCACCATGCCTAGCTACTATCACCATTCTTGTATAGCTCTTTTTATAGACCCTTTTATTGAATTCCTAGGAGTAAAATTGCTGGGTCAGAGGATGCTATGTGTTTAATTGTATAAGAAGTTGACAGAAGTTTTTCCGGAGTGGTTATAGCCTTGTGTGATAATGTAATGTGTGAACATTTTGATTAACACCGAATATTGGAAAACTGGAGAGCATCCATTTTTATTTTAGCCATCTGGTAATTGTGTCCTATTAACTCATTGTTTAAACAGCAGATTACAGGGCACTATTTCAAGTTCTTACTAGTCATTGAGGTGCTTTTCAGATTTTATACCCTTGTAAAAATCAGGATTTTTTTAGGACCAAAATGTGTTATAGGTATTGTGAAATAGGAAGAAAATATTCAAACAGGAAGGGGAACTAAGGAGGGGAAAGGGGGAAAGGAAGAAAGAGAAAAGAGAAAAAATGAGAAAAGAAGAAAAAATGTAAATGAAACTTTTATAAATAGGAAGGGGAGGGAGTTGAAGGGAGAGTATGGGAATGGGGGAGAAAAATCAAGATTTATCATGTACAGGTACAAACTCCCTAGGATGAATGTGATCATTATGTATACCTAAAATGTACCAATAAGCTTAATTGTAAAATACTAGAATTTTAAAAAACCTTTGAGTTGTTACTATTTTTTCTATAATTTAGCTACTAACCATTTGTCAGGTATGATTGTAGGTATTTTCTCATATTTTGTGGTTTTCCTAGTTATTTTTAATATGTCTTGATTAGCAGAAGTTTATTTTGAAAACAGCCAATTTATCAAAGTTTTCCATTTTGTGTCCTACATAAGAAATCTTTGCTTCTTTCCATCTACCTTCAACCTCAGATTACAAAGATATTTTCTTAGCGAATCATTACATTTATATTCCTTTGCTTTTACTTGTGACTCATTAAGATTTAATAATTTGTTTTTATATGGTAGGAGACAAAGGTTCATTTCCCCTGATATGGATATCTGTTTGTTCCACCTCTATTTGTTTAAAAAGTCTTTTGACTTTGAATTACTCAAAGGTAGGTATTATTGGGATTGCACTGTGTACACTCATTTGGTGAGAAACAGATTTTTAGCAGTATTGAGTCTTCCATGTGTGAATATGATATATGACTTTTGGTTACATTTCAACACTGTTACGTGATTTTTCTTTTACAGTACCAACAGAAAAAATAACAAGAATGTAGCATGAGTACTGCTAAATGGAGAATGGTGACACATTTTTATTTTCAAGAGTGTGGGAGCATGTGGTGCATACCTGTAATCCTGCACTTGAGCTGAGGCAGGATTACAGGTTCAAACTATCCTGGGCAATTTAGTGAGACTCTGTGTATAGGATATGCTATGTACCCCCAAGTCCTCATACTTTTGATGGGGCTGAGTCTGATGCTTGTGATCAGTTTGTTGTCTAGCACCAGGATTAATGACGTGACTGCTACACCCGCCCAGGGGTGGAGCTGAGATACAGTATAAGGGAAGGTGGGTCTTCCTCTTGCTTGCTTCCCGGCTTCCGCCCTCTCTTTCGCCAGCGCAGATTGCAGCTTGCAGCTTGCATCCGCCATGAACTGTAGCCCCGTCATCCCATGCTGCCTTGGAGCCCACTTTATGGACTGAAACTCCCGAGAAACTGTAAGAATAAACCTTTCCTTCCCTAACTTTGGGCGTCAGGTATTTTGTCTCGGCAACAAGCAAAACGTAACTAAGACACTCTGTCTCAGAAGGCTAGGGCAGTAGCTCATTGCAGAGGTCCTGGGTTCAATCCTAGTGCCACATACAAAAAAAGCCTATTATTTCCATTTTAGTAAAACAGATTGTGCATAGGTACAAACAGGTTGATCATTAGCACTTCAGTTCTGGCTAATTTAACTGTAAGTGCATTTTCTTCCAGCTACTTACCATAAAGTATAAAAAGAAAATTAAAGTTTCCTTATTGATTACTACCATGTGAAAAGTACTCTATATAGGGCCGATGTAGAGAAAATAGCTAAATTAAATGTCATTACAAATACAAAGTAGTAATGAAATTATGACTAAAGAGGACACTAAAAGAGAATAATATTTAAAGAATCCAAAATGGGCATATCAAAAAGGATTGTTATAAAACTTGTCCAGGTAGGGGCTGGGGATTTAGCTCAGCAGTGTAAGCGCCTGCCTGGCAAGTGCGAGGTCATGAGTTTGATCCCCTGTATCGTAAGTAAGTAAGTAAGTAAGTAAGTAAATAAGAATTGTCCAGGTGCAATGTAAGCACACAGTTTTTTTTAATGTGTATCTTTAAACAACAAAAGTGTCAAAAATAGGGTCAACTGTGTTAGACTAATTATTGTATATGCTTCATTAAATGGAACCTTTGTATTGTAATAATAATAGTGAAACATAGTTTATCCTAAATATTTTTCAGGGTTTTATTTTGCAAAACCCTATAAACAGAATCACTGGAGCATGATTATATAAAAGTAAAATGTTCTCTTGCATTAAATCGAAGACATTTGCTTAAAAAGAAGAGGGGGATATAGAAAGGTACTTAGAGCTATTACTTGTTAAGTACACACTATCCTGAACAATTCAAGGCATCTTAATATCCATCAGGGAACAAAATAATTTTTGTCATGTTATTAAATCCATCATTGTATATAAAACTGGTGCGTGTTGGTCACACAGATCCAGCAAGCAGTGATGTCCACAGTGGTGTATTGGCAGTTACTTAAGTGTGGGTTAGCAGTTTATGAAGGAGACCAACCTTTCTTGTTCTTCTCCAAGGTTCTCAGAACCTATTGTCCTAAAATACATGGCTGAGTTTCCTAGTTTGCTTTCTCATTTTCAAACTGATGTTTTCTAATTGTTTTAGCTGTGCTAACAAATTACTTTCTTTTGCTCATGATGCTATTAGACCTCTGCTTCAGAGTCTTTAGTTTTTCTACAGCTTGTTTGACCTTAATCTCATATACCAGTTTATCTCCATCATCTTCATCTTAGCTACATGTTCCTTGCTTTCTTCCATTTGTACCAAAGGGCTCTTAGTAAGCTATCTTTATTCTTAGCATTAACAACTCCGGTATAAGTCACAACTGCCAGTTTTCTGCTTCTGTAGTTCTCATAGTATGCATTATTTGTGACACTCAATTCTTGCATATGTGTTCTTTGAGTATTTTATAATTGTAAATTAAGCAACACCCCAAGGACGCTGCCACCTTCTGACCTTCTCGCCATTAACTTTAGTGACAGTGTTACTGGCCATTGCAGCACAAGGTACACAGTCTTTTTATTTTGTTGACAAGTTTATTTACGTCTTGATTCTGTTTTTAGTCTTAACAAACTTATTTTCTTCATTCTTTGTTTCTAAAAATTCATATGTAGGCTTTGGCTCGCTTTTTGACTCATTTTATGAGAGGAAATATTTTATGTTCTCGGGTTTCTTTCATTATCCGTGTTTTAAACTGTTGACATTCCTGTAGCATGAGCATGTTTGCTTAGACAATAAGTAGACTGATGCTCTTTTGTGCAAACACTTCATAAACTCAATATCCAACGATTTAAAACCATGTCTCACAGGAAGAATGATGTGTAAAATACACCGTACCCTGTACTCAAGATTCTGGATTTAGACCATGCTCATATTTATAATCGGTATAGTTGTTAATTGGTTATCAGCAATTGATTTTATCTGCTGCACCCCACAGTGCTGGAATATGACTTACTGTGAGCAGCAACTGAATACTACCTTCTTTGATTAAAGCTTTAGAGCAGACCAAAGGTAGTGTTTTAATTCTGTGGAAAGGATCTGGATGACCTGGAGAATAGAATATGTGAAGAATAATAACTTGCAGAATGTTGACTTTCCCAGTTCACATTCACTTTCTACATAAGTGTGAATGTGGACCCTTACTTCACAGATCGCCTGTTTACTTAGTGACATCACTTACATATGAGTCCCACATAGCCTTCATGGTTCTTCTGAGGTACTGCTGTGTGTCTCAGACCTTGCACTGAGCAGCATCCTCTCCTCCCTGTGCCATCAGCCCTGGAACCAAGCTGGTATTTAAAATATAAACATATTAATGTTTCTTTTAAAAATTTATAGAAATCAGTTTAAAATAATTTGCAGAATTTATTTAAATATTATTAGAAACAGTCAGGATTAAAGTAATCCAGTAATCATATTTCTATAATGCCAAGCACAAAAGAAACCTAACGCTTTCATAACTTAATCCATAATCATACCATTTCATATGTAGGTAAAGTTATAAGAAAATGCTCCTTGAATATGCTAAGCCATCGTGCATTCTGTCTTCAGAACTGTTCTACTTATTAACACACTGATTAGCAGGAAATCTTCCTCTAGAGTGTGAACCCCTAGGGAATTGGGATTAACTCATTTAGCCTTTTATGTTTGGTGAATAGTGTGAGAGAAGGCTAAAAGGTAAGCCAGGGCTAAGACTGACTTTGATTTGAAAGGTGACAGATCAGGAACCACTGAAGGTGCTCATTGAGGAGAGTTAGCACAACCAAGAAAATGCTATTGAGTCCGGATGTGATGACTAACCTGGAAGAGAAACTCTAGCTATTCAAAGTGTAGTCACACGTCAGTATCACTCATGCCACCTCCAAGTGTGGTAGAAATCCAAGTTCTGTATGAGCCAGGTGCTCTGGCATACATCAAATCCCAGCACTTGGGTGGCTAAGATGAGAGGATTACAAGTTCAAGTCCAGCCCAGGTAACTTGGTGATTTAGTGAGACACTATTTCAAAAGGACTGGGGATGTAGGGTGACTGTGGGTTCAATCTTCAGTACCATAAGAATAGAAATGCAAGTTCTGAGGACCAACCCAGACCCCTGAAATCAGTCTTAAAAAGATTTGTGTGGGCCACTGTGTCCTCTCTTGCACAGTGGTTTGTACTTTGTAGAGTGTACTTATTTTCCTACTTTTTCTTGGCCAAAACTTGCTCTACAGAGCCTGTTTCTTTCCTACCTTTAATAGATGTAAAAAAATAATATTTATGTGTATATTAAAATTGGAACCCAGTATTATGGTGCATGCCTGTAATCTGAGTACCTGGGAGGCTGAGGCAGGATCAGCACAAGTGCAAGGCCAGCCTGGGCTACATAGTTTGACAGCCTGAAATACATAGCGAGGCCCTGTCTCAAAAAACTAAAATTACAGAAGCACTGTGCTAGAGAAACTTCCAGCTACCCTAACATGGGTGGGTGAGAATCATAGTACAAATAGCCACTGACGTGATCATGATACATACTGGACTTTTTTTATACTTATTTTTTCTCTTAAAGCTGCCAGATTGGTGTTTCAAAATCAGCATTTTGGGCCAGGCATGGTAGTGCTTGCCTATAGTCCCACCACTCTGGGAGGCTGAGGCAGGAATCACAAGTTCAAGTCCAGCCTGGGAAATTTAATGAGACCCTGTCTCAAAAGTTCAAAAAGGAACCAGGCGTGGTGGCGCACGCCTTCAATCCCAGCACTCGGGAGGCTGAGGTAGGAGGAGCGTTGTGCGTCCAAGGCTGGTTTGGGCTACAATGCGAGCACAAGGCCGGTCTGAGCTACATAGTGCGACCCTGCCTCAAAAGACTAGGGTCGGGAGTTTGGCTCAGTTGCTTAAGCACCTAACTGGCGGGTGCAAAGTTGTGAGTTCTATTCTCGGTGCCACAAAAAAAAAAGGGGGGGAGGGCTGGGAAAAAAAGAAAAGAAATTCAAAAAGGGCTGGGGATGTAGCTCAGTGTGAAGTCCCTGGATTGATCCTCAATATTGGAGATGGGGCTAAGGCATTTTGGTTTTCTTAGTTGATGGAAAAAAGTAGTATTCAAACTCTTCTTAGAAATAAATTCATAGAAGTGCTACTCTGTGTGCTTGCTAGGGCTTTAAAATCATACATAAACCATTGATTTCAATAGTCTTGCCTGACTGTGAAGTGAGTCACTTGAAAGAAATTAGTGTGGACAAATGATAGTGTCCTGTTTTTGTTATTCCCAGGTACTGGAATTTGAGCATGAAGTAGAGATTTTATAAAAGAGCTCAAGTGTAGTTGCTATCCTAACTATAATAGTGTGCTTGTTGAAAGTCTAGAAAGAAATTGGACATGGTAGTGAACACAGGTAATCCCAGCACTCTAAGAGGCAGAGGCAGGAGGGTCGTCACAAGTTTTAAGACCAGCCTGGGCTACTTACTGAGTTCAAGGCCAGTCTGAACTGCATAGTGAGACAGTGTTTAAAAAAAAAAAAAGGAACAAGCCCAGCCTGAGCAACTTCTAAGGGCTTGAAGGAACCGGGTTTTTTTGCGGGGGCGGGTTTCCTATTTTTTGGTACTGAGGGGTTTTTTTGGTTTGTTTTGGTTTGTTCATTTAGTTTTTGGTTTTTTGAGATGGGGGGGTCTCATTATACAGTTCACGCTGATTTTGAACTCACTTTGTAGTTCAGACTGGCCTCAAACTTACAGCAGTTCTCCTGCCTCAGCCTCTTGAGTACTGGGTTTACAGGCATGGACCACCGCACCCAGATGTCAGTACTGCGTATTAAACATAGGGCCTTCTCTCCCTGAGCTACATCACCAGCCTGTCCTTGTTTTTTAAATTTCTTATTTTGGTATAATATTGCACTGAATTGCCCAGGCTGGGTTCAAATTTGTGATCCTCCTGCCTTAGTCTCCCATATGCCTGGATTACAGATGTGTGCCACTGTGCCTGGCTTACCCTGAGCAATTTTGTGGTGAGTTTTGGTAGCTGAGTAGTCATGAGAAAATAGGTTCTTATGCTAAGGATTAAAATGATCATAATTGAGATTATGAAACTTAGGCCTAAAGCCTTTGTCCATCTACATTTTGCATCTGTGAGGGGATTCTCTATTGTAGATCAGTTTTTGTCCACCTTCTATTATTTCTGTGATAAAATGTCTCTTGAGGCTGAGTAATTTACAAAGAGCAGAAGTTTACTTGGCTCATCGTACTGGAGATGGGTTAGTACGGGAAGATGGTGTTGACATCTATTTGGGCCTTTCTGCTGTGTTGTAGTGTGGTGTACGAACCAGGAGATCTAAAGGCGTGCCAGCTTGTCTCTCCTTATCAAACCAGTAATGCCATCAGAGGACCCTACCACCTGAATAAGGATTAAGTTTCTGCCACATGAACACATTCAAACCATACTGTCAGTAATAGGCTTTGAGCTTTTGGTTTTCTGATTTCCCCGAGTTGTTCAAGAATTTGGAAGGTTAACTAGAGGAGATAACATTTTCAAAGAGGAACAATTTTAAAAATTTGAATTGATTTCAGAAACAAATGGAAAGCTTCGTGTAAATACTGATAAAAGAAACTGGTTGGAGAAAGCATTTGAGATTAGAAGGAAAGTTACCACTTCAGCCTGTGTTGGGTACTGGTTTTTAGTATTTTCTGAGTGCCTAGTTGGTGCTTGGCAAAAAGATTATAAAATAATGTTCTCTAAGCCAGGGGTGAGGATTCAGGCACTGTCAAGAATCTAAGGCAGGAGAATAGTGAATTTAAGGCCTACCTGGGTTTAGGGAGTAATGAGTTCAAGGCCAGCGTGGAATATATAAAGAGATCTTACCTCCAAAAAATAGTAAAGCTCTTTCAATAAAAAGTGTCAACTGCACACGTGGGCTTTTGCTTATTAGGATTAATGTTTGCTAATCAGGCCTTTCGACTCATTGCATGGTAGCCTGTGCTATTTCCTTTTCAAAGCAGAAGGGAGAAATTTGGAGAGATGGGATCAGGGAGCCATTAGGAAGGAGTGATCATGCCTCCCAGTTTGTCTAACAGGGTTTCCATTTAAGTGCGTATAGTCCTGATACAATTGTTAGTATTTCCCCCTCTTCCAAAAGTGTCATAGTTTGTA
This sequence comes from Dasyprocta punctata, assembly GCA_004363535.1. Classification (NCBI taxonomy): domain Eukaryota; kingdom Metazoa; phylum Chordata; class Mammalia; order Rodentia; family Dasyproctidae; genus Dasyprocta; species Dasyprocta punctata. The sequence continues at coordinate 16,773 of RJWM01014513.1, read as the reverse complement.
TAATAATTTAGATGGTTATCCCATGGATAAAATACTTTGTGCCAGGCACTGTACCAAATGCATCACACATACCCACACACCTAAGTCTTATTTATTTATTTGTGTGTTCATTTTTTGGTACTGGGGGTTGAACTCACGACCTCACACTTGCCAGGTAGGTGCTGTGCTGCTGAGCTGTATCCCCAGCCCACCCTTTTTATTTTTTGAGAAAGAATTTCACTAAGTTTCCCAGGCTGGCTTGAAATTTGGAATCTTCCTACCTCAGCCTCCTGATTAACTGAGATTAGAGGTGTGCACCACCACACCTAGCTCCAAACTTTTGTTAATCCTCAGAAACACTTAAAAAGGTGGATGCTTTTTCTACTTTACAGATAAAAAGGTTCTCAGAAAGACTGAATAACTTGACTGAGGTCACACAGTGGTCAACCTGGTAAGCAAAAAGCAAGGTCTGTCAGACTCCTAAGGCTCTTCACTTCTCCCAGTCCACTGTACCAAGGTGTTATAGGGATGACCTTCATTAAATGGAGTCGGGGAGAGCAGTCTAGAGAAGGAGTCCTGCAGTGGAAGTGAAAACCTTTATGGATTGAGGAACGTCTACCTAAACATAATGATGAGGTCTGTTGTGGGGTTTCTAGGGTGAGGGTAGAGTTGTGCTCACTTGTAAATCTTTAGGCTTTTGGATATTTGTAGCCATCTGGCCCTTGAGGGATTTAACACACCTATTGTTCAGGCCAGGGGCCTTTCAGCTTGGAGTTGGAAGGCAGTAGTAGTTGTGCTGGTCAGTACTATTCAGACTTTCATGTACATTCACTTTAACTGGGGATCTTTGGTCCATAGGTTGCAAGTGGGGCCCGAGATTTAGTATTTATAGCAGGTTTCTAGTAATGCTGATACTTAGGGTCTGCCACACAGTCTAATCACACAGATGATTAGATTCTTTCTGCTAGGGTTTGAGGGTGGCCATTTATATACAGATGCTTTGATTTTAGAGGATGTAGGAGAATGGCTGCTTCTATACTTAAAAGCAAGTTGGAGTTGGGGGGATTTTATACATATTCCTGGTTTGCAGGGGATAAATACTTAAAGCACGGATGTTATTAATGAAAGCATTTTGCTTTTGCAGTTAGTACATTATAGTATTTCCTTAGCTTGGGGTAAGGGTGGACATAGAGAAATATCAGAGAGTGGTTTGGGGTGGGGATGGTGCCACTATGGTTGAGTTCCTACTCAGCCTGTGCAGTGCCGGACACAGCTTTGACAAACACAGATAGGGAGCAAACAGAGTATCTACAGCCAGACAGGAATAACTTGGATGGATGACACAGCAGCAAAGCTTAAAAAAAAAAAAAAAGCTTCCCAGGGAGGAGTCCCTACATACAGACTGACCATTTTCCCCTCCAAGCTCTAGGCCTGAGTATATTCAAGGTGGGGTGTACTGCATGAAGCTGTGATCAGCTGTCCCCACGTACATGCTCTACTCAGTCTCTGCCAGAGGAGGTCCCAGGTGGGCATGCTTCTCATCTCTGCTGTTGCTTCTTGCAACAGAAAACCTGCAAAGTGGTGGTGTGCCTGGTGCAAGTGTGAGCAGCCTCACGGCTGGGGCTGAAACTGCTGCTGTAACCCCCTTTATGAAGAAGCCAGGTGACAAGGGTCATATTGGAAAATGACTGACACAGAAGAAGACATCAGTGAAGAGGAAATGTCAGAAGTGCCCATAGTTGGACCTTCTTTAGATTTTATTGCTAGAGCTGTGAGTGATCGTAAAAACAGGTCCTTCGTCCTAGGCAGCTTCCAAGAAAAGGCCCAGCAGTTAAAGGACCCAGTGGCCCTCACAATTTGGCCAGTATTCAAAGGCTCTGGGAAAGACAAAGGAAAGAGAAAGTGTTGACAGAGCCTGGTGATATGAACTCTTGATCATGGTGTGTCTGATAGGGCATAACAATACTTCTGAGACTGTTTCTCTTGTTTTAGTCCATTAGACACTGCTCCGGAAGTGTTTGCTCTGTCTGTGCCTTAAGTCATAGGAGGAAGCGGAGGAGCTGGGCCCATATATCTGTTCAGGACTAATGCCCATCTTGTTGGTGTGAGGGATCCTGGGAACATAATCTGAGTGAGAGCAGATCTCACTCTGGCATGTGGGTGTGGGTCATGTCCTGTGAGATGTACCTAGAATGGCCCAGTTGACTTCTCCTCCCTCTGCCAAAGCTGACCTCTTTTCTCTAATAAGCTGCTCCAGGGAAACCTAGAGCACCAGGTGTTATTCCCCTGGGTCCAAGTGTGCAGTGTTTTCTGAAGGTTATCCCATTCCTCAGTGGTAAACACTGCTGTGTCAGGGTGCTGCTCTGGGGCCACTTGGAACACGCAGGATTGTGAAGCTTTGCATTGGGCTGCAAAGCCAGGGCTTGAGCCAGCAGCTGGAGAGAGTCCAGGACTAGAGTGTTTTTGGGTTTGGGGGTGGAGAGCTGAGGGGGAGAGAGGGAGGGGCAGGAGGGCAGAGCTATACAAGCAGGCAGTCGGCTGCTTTGGCTTTGCTGTCAGCAGAGAGGACTTTAGTCGGGTCTGAGGGCCGCTTGGCCACCTTTGCTGGAGACCGGAGGGCGCTGCCTTGGAACCCTGGCTTACCGGCATTGCACCCAGACTATTCCAAGTAGCTCTTGTGCTATTTTTTTTGCCTGAGAGGCAAGTCTCCTCCCTGTCGTCCCTCCTGCTCCTCCCCCGTTCTGCGAGGGATGATGCCGCTCTCTATTGCACGGCTCAGCCAGCTGATGTCACTGGCAGCGGGAAGCATCAGCAGCCTGATCACATGCTGGCCCAGTCTGTAATGCAGACGGGATAGGGGTGTGTTGTGGGGAGGGGGCTGTATGGCAACTGCTTTTGCTCAAACGCCCCCAAAAGTGCAGAGGCAGCAGCTGCAGCGTCCAGCTAGCTTGGATGTCTGGCTCTTGAGCCTGGGGAAACTATTATTAATAGTATTTATTGTTGATGATATTGGGGAAAACAACCCTTAACTCTAGGGTTTCTGCTATCCTTCTGTCCAAAGCAGACTTCCAGGACTCTGAAGAAACAGTTACAAGCAAGATGCTTTTCCCCACCTCTGCGCAAGAATCTTCCCGTGGCCTCCCAGATGCAAATGACTTGTGCCTTGGCCTGCAGTCCCTCAGCCTCACGGGCTGGGACCGACCCTGGAGCACCCAGGACTCAGACTCCTCAGCCCAGAGCAGCACACACTCAGGTAAGTGTGAGAGAATGAGTCAGCTGGGGGAGGGGGTTCAGGGGGTAGTGGTAGTGGAAAATATCCACAGCAACAGTTGTTCTGCTCCCCTTTGCTCACTCCCTGTACACACACACAACATGGAGCTGTTTTGCAAGAGCTGTGAGTGTGGCAGGACAGATGGCTGCTCACAAAGCCAGGCAGGGCTTTTCCACTTACTCTGATAAATTCCCTGGAGTTGTTAATCTATACCTGGGTGGCTCTGAGAAGGGTCCCCAAGGTGACAGCCTTATGCAGAGAAGATCCAGCTAACCCCCTAGTGCCCAGGCCTGTCTTGGAGATGATGAAGCAAAACACTTTTAGGTGGGGGAGGGGATTTAAGGGACTGATTACTAGATGACCAGATTCTCTCAGTGGCTTTTAAAACTAGGGAGAACAGGTGATCCCTTAATCATTATGAGGAGGAAGAACTATGATCTTAGGTGAGGCTGGGTATTTAGTGCTAGGAGATTGAAATTGCCTTCACATAATATTAAGAGCATTGATTCTGAAAGGGGTCGGCAGGGTGAGCAGATTTAGGGTAACTCCCAACCAAAGAGGCTGCCCGCCCTCTCTTTCTTCCTTCTTCTCTCCTCCTCTCCCCCTTTTCTTTCTTTTTATCTTTCTTTCTTTCCTTCATTCATTCTTTCTGTTGAGGGTAGCCAGATGGATGAAAAAAGAGCTACTCCCCTCTAGGAGTCCTTGTGGTTTTGGCAGGATTTGATGGGGACACATTGAAGGAACTTCTTGGGAACCCCCTGAACTGCTTCTGCTCATTATCTGTTTATTTCCCTCTTGTGGTATCCGGAGAAGAGTTGACCAGGTGCAAGTCTCAAAGTATTCAGCTAGAAATGTGAACTGAAATACTACAAGTATACTTAACATCTAAAGATTTTACTTTATGTAAAAAACTATTGGATATAGGTTCTCTAGGGAAATGGGCGAGATAGGTGCAGTCATTTGCTGTTGGTGTTAATGGTGGGGTCCATTGAACCTGTTGTCTTTCCCCACCTTCCTGGTCCAGGAACCAGCAGTCATGGCAGCAAGGCACGGCTCTGTGGATTTCTTTGGTCTCCACCCTGTTTGGTGCAGGTCTTTTTTTAGAATTCTTTGCAGAGCCTGGGACTGGTGCATCTGCTTGGCATTTTAATGCCCCGTTGTTTTGGTTAAACCCATTTGAAGGAGGGGAAATGGGTTTTGGAAAATTTGGGTATGAGTAGGGGAAAGCTTTGCCCTAAGTAATTACCTCTGGGTTATGGTGGAGTCTCTGGAAGTGCTGGCTTCAGCTGACTCAGGCTTGTTTGGAAAGATTGATAGCTAACCTGTATTCCTAGGCAAGGAAGTATGGTGTCACTGTTGAGTATAATATGCCTGGACTTTGGCTTAGAGACACAATTACTTTCTTCTGTATGTTCTTCAAAGCCAACCTTGTCCTATCCTCACTCCCATTGGATCTGACCAAGACAGAAGAGCTCACACAGGAGATGGGCATCTGTCTATGGGTCATCACTGTTTGACCAAGCACTTGTACTGGAATCCAGTTTGAGGAGGTGGCACTTCTTTGGCTTTCATTTTCCTTAAGTTACAAAGGTCCTTTTGAAATACATCTTTGGGCCATAGATATGCAGGTGTGTCCAATTTGGAACTAAGCATACATGGCCTGAAAGTTACTGTGGAAGTAAGCTATGAAAATAGCTGGGCTGGAAAAGGTGACAGAAGCCTACAATCTCAGCTCTTCAGGAGTTTGAAGTAGGAAAATCACTTGAGCCTAGGAATTTGGGTCTACCCTGGACAATATAGCCAGACCCTGTCCCTTACATTAAAAAAAATCTTAGGTTCAGCTTCTTCACCACTTGAAAAGCCTATGTCTGTGGCTATTTGTCTCTGTAGTGGGAATGTTTTTTCTTCTCCACTTTCCGTCTCGGGCACTTTAATGATAAATATTACATGATTTTTGTGGATCAGAAAAGGATCTGATTTTGTGGCTGTGAGCCTCCAGATTCATAAGGATCAGAAAGTTGCCTGAGCAGAACGATTTGGCTGAGGGCAGAATTAGTATGGATATTTCTTCCTTTCTGAGAGTTGAAGACACACCCGTTCCTAATCGCCATGTTGTCTTTACCATGCCATCTTTGGTTTTCGGAGCTGTAGTGGCAGCGGTCTCTTCTTTTCCTGTGTTCTGGGCCTTCTTGGAAAACCCACAGGAGGGTACCGCCTCCTAGAGTAGGACGCAGCTCTCCCACCAGCCAGCTGCAGTGCCAGATCATGCACCCTCGCCAGCAATGCGGGAACACACAGCCCACGTTTCAGTGCCTACACTGCCTTTCCGTCTGAAAACCAACTAGGTCAGTTTCTTCAGGCAGAGAGGAGATATTTCAATAGCTTTGGGAAATCTGGGAGTTATCCATGCACAAAGCCTGCTTCCCTGTTGTCTCTGTGGGGCCCAGAGCGCAGGCTTATTCTTTGGACTCTGTTTACTGATATATTACCCCAGGCAGCCATTGTTTCACATCTGATCATCTTATACTACTCTTAAGTATTCTGCAGTATGGGAGGCAGGGTTGGAGAACGAGACTGTTGATTAAACATGTTGGCTAAATTCAGTGGACATTAAGCACCGGCTGTGTGCCAAGCATTATATTAGGCACTGAAGGTGCATCAATGAATAGGTTAAAATTGTTGCTGTTAAGAATCCCCGTGACTGTCAATGGAAGCAGATGAGAAAGAATACCAAATAGAGCACAGTAATTGCTGTGATTGGGACTTCCATTTTCTTCCCTAAGGATAAAATTTTTTTTTTTTTTTTTGCATTAGTACAACCTTTCTTTGAGTTTTCAGCATGAGGCTGGTACATGAAGAATATTCTTCAGGGGCTAGAGTACTGCTGCTGTATAAATTCGTTTGACCTCAAAGTCCTGGTGGAAGACCCTGGTTGGAGTCTGATTCTGTGCCTGCGAGGCCCGCATGGTTTTGGGTGTGGCATTTTGTGAGGTTCCTTCTTTCTAGACAGTGTATCCCTGGTAGGGAAAAAGCCCTTCAAGCAAGATGAGTATTAAAAGTGTGTTTTTCTCAGAGACTCCAGTGGTAGTTGGCCAAGGCCACTCTTGTCCTGTTTGTAGTATCTTAAGTCCTGTAATCCTGCAGTATGGGATACAGTGACTAATAGCAACCATTTATCGACTACTATTTATGCTGAGTACATCACATGATTTTAATGCTTGCATAGATGAAGAAATAGGTTTCCAGAGGTTGCAGAGTGCCAAAAGTGACACAACTACTGGCAAACTCAGCAGTCCTGGTCTGTTTGGTTCTAAAATTCTCATGCTTCCATGCACAGATCCCTTGGACAAGACACATAACTCTGTCCACAGTACTGGGGGCTATTTAACTGGAGATCATATGTTTCCTTGTTGGAAACTCTAAAGGTGAGGGTGTTAGACAATTCTCCCTCCTCTCCACCTCTCAGCCACTGCTCATTACTGTGTTGCCTGCTGGATTTGTCTGCCTTCCGCCTTATGCCTCTTTGTGTGTTCAACATTACTCAGCAAGAGAGTGAGGTGACCTGAGAATCTACTTTGAGGGACCTTGGAAGGGCTGTTAATGAACACTTTGTATAGAAACGCAGTAGGCAAATAGATGCTCAGTCTGTGATGCCAGAGGAGGACATGTCTTATAAAATCCTGTGGGACTTTACCCCATCTGGTTTCTGCCTTAACTGCAAATCAGTGAATGGAATGTTCCCTGTGCTATTACTTATAGCACTGCCCGCCCCCCCCCAGCATTGATCTGTAGGCTAGATTAACCTGAGATGAGAGGAGAGTCTTCAGTATTTTGCTTTGCTACTTCCAATATCTTCCAAACAGCAATTTTTTTTTATTTTGTTTTTGTTTTTTTTGTTGTTGTTTTTTTTTTTTTTTTTTGGTACCGGGGATCGAATTCATGACCTTGCACTTGCCAGGCAGGTGCTTATGCTGCTGAGCTAAATCCCTGGTCCCAAACAGCCTTTCTAAGGCAGCATTCCAAGAAGGCTTAGGTCTCTCCTGTGTGGAGTGTAGACATCCTGGGACTAGCCAAAGTCTCTTGGTCTTTTTCAACTCCAAATTCTCCACTCACTGTATTTCCAGCATGTAGCCACAGTGCCTTGCTTGTGGCTTTTTAATAAATATTTGCTTATTGATGAGTGCTGAGCTTCTCTGTTGATCTTGGGTGGGATTTTTGTTTTGGGTTCTGTTTTGCAATGCTAATGATTGAACCCAGGGCCTCTCACATTCTAGGCAAGGGGTGTACCACTAAGCTACATCCCCAGACTATCTTGATTATTTTTTTTAACTGAATATGGCAGTTCTGACACAGTCTGTTCCACTCTTATGCCTCCTACTGGTCAACTGCATGAACAGAGTCTTCACGGAATAGTATCTTTGAGTCCTAGTAGCTTCTAGGGTATAATGATTCAGTTTGACAAAAGTTTTTGTCATACACCAGAGCCTGAGTTCTGTCATAAAGTCAAGTTGTCTACTTGGGAACAACTTTCAGTGCGAAGAGGAGGAAGAACTGGGAAGCATTGTGAGCAGGGGGGGTCCCTCACCATGAGAGAGGAGTTGAGGTGTTCGGATGTATGATGGAATTTGCAGATTTCCTCTCTGCAAGTAATAGAACTTGTTCAGTGATTAAGATGCGGGATTGCACTGGAGAAAAGGTATCACACTTACAGGATTATGACTTGAGTTGGGTTGTGTCGTAGAGTAGCAGATTTGGGGTCACAAGGAGTGGTCTGTTTTCCTATCTGGGATGAATGCTGTCTTCCTGCCTTTTTGCCTTCAGATAGATTCTCAGCAAGCAACCTAGAGTCAGGGTTGGAGATGAGAAAGAAAGGTTCCAGATATATGACCTTATTGCTTGACCCAGGAATAATGGCACCCAGTCTGGATTTTCCCTATGACTGCTCCAATTAGTCAATAAGTGTGTGACTGTGATCTCTTGGGCCTAGTCTCCCCTTCTTGTCCTCAACTGTTCAGACAACGTCTTGCAATGTAAGCATCCATTTCCTAGCCCTTGCTGCCATCAGAATCTGGGTGCCTTTTTACTCTTGGGGAAGGCTCAGAAAATTCAAACAGTGACTCAGCTGTAAAACCCACAGGAGCTGGCATAGAAGGGTGAAAGTAGAGAAAGTTAACAATCAGTCTAAAAATATTACTGCTGATTTGGTCTCTCATACTCTCTGAAGTAGCGTTAATGAGCTGGAACCCTCTGCCAGATTGGGATATAGAGGGACAGTCAGGTCACTCTAGGGCACCTGGCCATCGGTCACAGTTTCCAGAAACCTGACTTTTTCTGCAGGTTAAAGGAAATTTCAAGCTTTATCCAGATTCTCCTATTGTTGACATTCATTTTTATCCCATTTGCTTTATCATTTGTGCTTGCTCTTGCATCCCCCTATTCTGAATCATTAAGAATAAAAATGAGCCTTTAATCCCAGCACTCGGGAGGCTGAGGTAGGAGGAGCGTTGTGAGTTCGAGGCCGACTTGGGCTACAACGCGAGTGCAAGCCCGGCCTGAGCTACATGGTGCGACCCTGCCTCAAAAAACCAGGGCCGGGAGTTTGGCTCAGTGGCTTAAGTGCCTGTCTGGCTGGCGCGAGGCTGTAAGTTCCATCCCCGGTGCCGCAAATAAAACAATAAAAATGATATTTTACAAATTATTTATAGGTAAGAAAAGTTATTAACTTCAGACAATTGAAAATTGATAAATACTGTTTATTAAACTTGTTCATTCCAGTTTTATCAGATGAGGTAGTAATGTTCTAAATGCTGTTTATTTTTTCATTTTTATCAGGTGAAGTAGTGATGTTCTAAATACTGTTTATTTTTTCATTTGATCGAACTCATGACCTGGCACCTGCCAGGAAGGTACTTAGGCCTCTGAGCTAAATCCCCGGCCCCCAGTAGTAATATTCTTTATAAAATTTTTCTCTTCTCTCCTAACAGTCTGCTCCAAGCACTAGTCCTAGCTTCCTTCTTCTTACCCAGGATGAGCTTACAAAGTGTCTTCACTGTCATAAATGATTTTCACAGTATTCAGCTGGTTCTGCCTATCACTCTTCCTGAAAATATTATTGTATTCTGTATCACTCTTTATGTTATTTGTTCCTGGTACTATTTCTCTCTGCTCTTTGGTTCTCCTTCAACTATCCAGTGTTTTCAGATCTCAAAACTCAAGGAAATGTCCCATATAGCCACTTTTGTTTCTTTCTTTGGTGCTGCGCCCCCCCCCCTTTCCCTTCAGTTTAGTTGCCACAGTGCTCTAAAAACTGCATCCTTTAAATCAGTGGAATCATGTATGAAAGATGTTTGGGTGTGGTTAAGGGGAGTGATTAAAAATTTGAAGTAGAAAGCCTTAGGTTTTCTAGATTACTTTTCCCCAAACCTTCATTTTTACACACATCTCTCCTTGGGGTCTTGCTAAAATGCAGATTCTGATTCAGATCTGGGGTAGAGTCTAAGATGCATTTTTAATGAATTCCCACAATGGCTGGACCCTGGCTTAGTTTTGAGACCCAGTTTTGTTAGGCCCGTGGTGCTGACTTCTGGTAGGTAAGATTGCTCATCTCTAGATGGTGATCTTCAAGAATTGGAACAAAAAAGAAAGGTAACAGGAACATGAAACCATACAGACATGAAGTCCTAACAATTATTTTAAAAGTAGCTAGTGAATGTTATACTAAGCTAAAATGTAGCTCAGAGTCACAAAGAATGGGTCCTACCATGTCCCACATTGGCTGTTAGTTGTACATACTGACTACCCCTGAGTGGTGGTTTATTTTTGCTAAGATGGGGTAATACCCACTTTTTAGAGTGTGATGATTGTTTACCTGGAGTGCATCTGGCACAAGGCCTGGCACATGCTGAACGTTTACTAAATAAATGTGAGTTGCTATTAGTAAGCTTGGCCCAGAATGTGGAACACATGACTAACCATGAGCTAGGAGTGCTTGAGGAAGTAGCCAGCTGAGGGTGTCACGTCATTTTTCACTAAGTTAGCTGTCTTAGTTACTTTTCTCTCGTTGCTGAGTCTAAATACCCGACACTCAAAATTAATAAAGGAAAGTTTTGTTTAGTTCTCAGTTTGTGGAGGTTTCAGTTCATAATCAGCTGGCTTTAAGGCAGAGTGACTTGGCATAGAAGCAACAGTTCAAGGCAGCAGAAGACAGCAAAGGCAGCAAGAGCAAAAGGGGAGAGCAGGCCTCTTCTTTATATTGTAAGCAGGCCACCTCCCCCTAGGGCAAGTATAGCACTCACACCATCTCCTATTCCCTCCTCTTGCACAGAATGAGGATGTTTACAAGTATGGACCCTGGCCCCCTGCTGAGTCCCTTCAGCTTCTGAACTTCTCAAATTGACACGATGTATCAACCACTACACTAGGCTAATTGTCATATTAGAAGAATGTGATTGACATAATTCCTAGCTTTGATGATTTGTAGCACAGGAACAAGACAAAGCTACAAGATACCTTTGTAGCATTTATAAGTTAATTGAGGTAGACAGATTTATTTCTGGTAAAACATATACCAACACAATAGTGACTATGAGATGATGTGAATGAGAAAAGTGTCCTGTTGTGGCCATCATATTACATTTTGACTCTTTGCGATTTCTCTTTTTAACCACTAATGCAGGCACAGTTCCTGCAGCTTGTACTTGTCCACTTCAGTGCCCCAGACATAGACCCAGTGGACCAGTCCCTTCTTGAGTATGTTTCTTCATGCAGCTTTGCACTGTCTCCCTTGTCAACTCTGAGCCTGCTCAGCCACTTGAAACTCCCCTTTCCAGGGTAACAAACTGCCCTTGATGTTGTCTGTTACAGGAAGATGCTTCCTCCAGCTTCTACTTTAGCTGAAGGCCTTTCTTACAGTGCTGCTTTGCCAGGTGGAGCCCTCTTATTCTCCCAAGCCTCGTATACTTTAGAGCCAATCTTTTTCTTCCTCCTTACCAATTTCCCAGTCCTTCCCTTTCCTAAAGATTTTAACATTGCATTTTCTTTTCAACAGAGGTCCACCTATTGCCATGGCTCCCTTTAACATGTATGTAGACCTTATCCAGAATTTTAGACTTTACATATTCACAGTTCAGCCACTTGTTAATACCCTGGCCCTTGCCATCCTCAGAATTCTTGCTATTCATGTTCTGCCTCCTCCTGCTAATCCTCTCTGTCTCTTTCATTCCACTTATAGCTGTTAGCCCAGTAGCTTGAAATTAGTATTTCTCCATTTATATGCTTCCAGTCTGTTAACTCTGTTCTGTCTTTATCCTTTAACCCATAACCCACTCTTCATCCCCTTTGTTGCTGTCACCAAGTCTGTTGTTGCATTTTCTTCTTCACACCTCCTTGGGGAAAAAAAACTCAGATCACTGAGAGTCCAGTGTGCATCCAGGTGCCTGAGTTCTGCTGGGGATAATCCTTTCAGTCCAGTTTAATACTTGCCTCCCTCTCAGCTGGGTGCTTGGAATTACTGGCCATCTTCCTCAGTTTTCCTGGCTATCCCCTCACCACCTTTTGACCCTCTCTTTCATTGTCTATGAGTTACCCTCAGGATGAAATACTGTCATATCTTTCTGCCTGGTTGTCAAGTTTCTTTGTAATTCGATTGTGACCTCATTGTTCAGCACCCTAAGCTTGTTTTTGTAAAATGTGACGAAGGATAAGGCCCTCTAGGGCACTGATACCATTTTTAAGACTGATACACATGACACATAGGTTTTATTTGTGCCTTCTACCAGGCATTGGAGCATCAGGGAGGAACCTTGAGTAAATCTTAAGGTCTCCTGCCTTCTCAGGGCATGGTTTCCAGGGGCTTAGATAGTTTGTTTCTTTCAAGCAGGGGTTTGTCAAGCATTACTCTGAGATGTTTATCAAGAATTGTTTCTAGTGGACATCAGAATCCAAGCATTTGAGACACTCACATCAGGATATACATTTAATTCCTAGTGCTTTGAAAACTGCTTTGAAAGGCCTAGGTAAAAGACTATTTCCTTGATAAACAAAATAGTAAACTAACTCCTTGGTGGATATGGTTTGGCTTTCCCTTCCCATCCCTGATTCTAGACTTGATTAAAATTAAGACTTACCCCACCAGGTATTAAGCAGAATGTGTGGGCATTGAAACTCACTGCTGGAGGGAATATAAGATGATATATCTACTGTGGAAAATAGTATGACAACTTTCTAACACATTAAAAGTATTTTACCACTGTAGAATAATAATTGCATAAATACATCCATAATATCCCCTGCATTAAAAAATAAGGGCACAGTTACTGTATCTTTATCTGGAAAGGGGATCATACGCCTGAGGAGTGTAGGCTGATCTGATCCCATGGTATAGATGCTTTGGGTCTTGTGCACACATATGCTCTTAGTGTATCTGGTACATGAGAGCATATCTTGACTTTGATTTCAGAGATTTATTTCTACCTCTAGGGACTTGCTTAAGCTCCAGTCCAGCAATTAACTGACTTGGAAGCCTGGAAAAAAATCATCTATAGATGGCTAGTCAGGGCTGAAGTAGATCCAGTCACAGCCACCATTTATGGAGCATTTACATTATTTGGTTTCACCTCATAGTCATTTCGAGGAAGATAGTCTCACTTCTTCACTCTTTAGATGGAAAAAAAACACCAAATTAAGGCTTCTATTATAGCAATTGTGCCTCTATAGCTCCATGGCAAAACCCTCTTACTCATTGTCATCCTTACATGTAAGGGATGTACTTTGTTCATGTCCCTCATTTCTCCAAGGCCAAATGTGGAAAAATTTTGCTCTTTTTAAGTGATGTTTAAGTACTTCCTGTTTTGGTTTGGTTTTTGGTTTTATGAGACAGGTTTTTATTATGCAGCCCAGGCTGGCCTCAAACTCACCATCCTCTTGCCTCAGCCTTCCAGGTTCTGGAATTACATGCACCACTATACCTGACACAATATTCAAATACAGTACTGTACTGTGTACTTGGCACTAGAATACTGTAATTAGTATTCTACTGAGGATGTCAGTGGAAAAAGTAGAGCCTCAAAGGGGCTGAGTAAGCTTCCCAGAACTCATAGCTATCCACGGAGGTGTCAGATCCAGGGCTTTATCCCTGGTTTGTTTTATGTCAAAGAGTGGACTTAGATTCTTCTGCATCCATTCTAAATCTTCCATGCAGTTTAGGGATGCCTAGAAGATAATTTGTATATGCCAGGGGTTTGCATGGGGGAACTTCTCAAATGAGGAAACATGCTTATACTAGACTAGACTTCTAGCATGTGGCACGCAGCTCTGCATTGTAGTTCCATGGCATTAAAAAGATGAGAAATCCAATAAACATATTGGCAAGCAGTTAAAGGAGTATGGTTTGTGCTTTCTAATTCTGCTTCAGTCATATCTAGGTATTAATGACAGCTATGAACTCTCAGATTCCTGGTGGCACAGCTGCCCAGATGTTGGCATGAACCCTTAAGCCTAGTGGCAGAGAGTAATTTTGCTGTTACTGTAATGGCAGGAACTCTCGTCTTCAAATTACCATTCTGTAACTACCTCCTGTGTCCCCAGGTGGCCAGATCCCAGAAGTGGATAGTTATCTGTTCATTATATTTTGTGTTTCTAGCTGTAGGAGAAAAGAGCTTCTGGGTGGAAAGAACACTAATAGAAGTTTTCTAATTTTCATTGTTTTGTTTTGTTTTCTTGTCCTCCTAGTACTGAGCATGCTCCATAACCCACTGGGAAACGTCCTAGGAAAACCTCCCTTGAGCTTTCTGCCTCTGGATCCCCTTGGGTCTGACTTGGACAAGTTTTCAGCACCTTCAGTTAGAGGATCCCGCTTGGACACGCGGCCCATCCTGGATTCCCGCTCTAGCAGCCCCTCTGACTCAGACACAAGCGGCTTCAGCTCTGGATCAGATCATCTCTCAGATTTGATTGTATGTAACAACTTAGGAAAGAGGGTTTGAGGGTGGAGTTGCCTGTGTGTGTCCAAGAGAGAAGGAAGGTGAAGTACCTGTCTCAGAGCTTAAAGTGGGGTGCCTGTCTGCCAAAATACAACTGGGCAGTGGGTGATGCGAGGAGTGGAGGTCATCGTGCATGTCTGTGGAGTCTTTCATTCTCAATAGAATCAAGGATGCTTCAAATACCTGTGACAGTGTATTTTAGGCCCTGGACCCAGAACTCTGTACTATTATTCCAAGAGCTATTGGAAAAGAATTGATTTCAGAAGTAAATTCAGAGCAGGTGTGGTGGTAGATTCCTGTAATCCCAGCACTGAGAAGATTGAGGCAGAAAGATCACCTCAAGTTCAAGGCCAGCCTGGGCTACATTAATGAGTTCAGGGCAGCCTGGTTTGTAGAGTAAGACCCTGTCTCAAAAAGCAAGGGCCCTGGCATCGCTCTGTTTCTTAACTTGTATATGGGTGTTTGGCCTTTAAGTGGTATCATTTATGTCCCTTTTATGTATGTATTTTCAAGAATTTTAAGTGATAATATAAAGACCACACGAGCAATTATTGGCATCAGGATTTTAATCAAAATCTGACTCTAGTTTCTGTATTTTTCCCACTGACCCATGTAAGCTTTCAATCTGAGGCCATGGTGAATCTCTGAAGCATTGCTTCAATTAATGTATGTAGAAGCCAGGTGTGGTGGCACATGTCTTTAATCCCAGCACTCGGGAGGCTGAGGTAGGCGAAGCGTTGTGAGTTCGAGGCCGGCTTGGGCTACAACATGAGCACAAGGCTGGCCTGAGCTACATAGTGCGACCCTGCCTCAAAAAACTAGGGCTGGGAGTTTGGCTCAGCAGCTTAAGTGCCTGTCTGGCAGGCGCGAGGCTGTGAGTTCGATCCCCAGTGCCACACACATACACACACACACACACACAAAAAAAAAATAATAATGTATGTATCTTATGTTCTTTATAGCCATGTTTGATAGGTGCAGTCTCCATGTTAAAAGAGGTGGTAAATGAATTAGAGCTGAGAAAGGGATAGTATAGCAAGTATAGACAGAATAGCATAGACATTGTAGATAAGGAATAGAAGTAAACAATCTGTAGGATTAGCAGTGATACAACTTCTTGAAATAAAACCCAGTTTGAGGTAGTGCCTTCCAAGTCTTGGTTCTCTTTTGCCAAATCCCCTAAACTTAATGTTCAATAAGTAGAATTGCTCTCTTTTTTTACCCTTATATTTTCCAAACCAGGACTGGTGACACCTAGTCATGGTCACAGTTTCCATTCATGGCAGATAGAGCACACCTTGTCTTCTTGTCAGCCTGTCCTAGACTGGGCAAGCTGGCTTTGGTGTTCCCACTGTCCACTGGTTTTATCAGTTTAGTGTGTTTCAAGAAGAGTAACCACAGTAGATCCTTTCTTTCTCTGGGCTTATTTTACTGTCCTGTAAGATGGGTTCCTGTGAACTGCTTTACATTGTTTGCGTGACTTTATATGGAACTCGTCTTGGAAATTTACTTCATGACTAAAGGGATTTTGTTTAAAGAGCTTTCTCAGATATTGTGCCCCAATGTTTATTTTGGGAGGAACTAAGAATGATATGAAAGAGGAAGTAGAGGCAGTATTTGAACTTACTGAAAACATTTTACGAACTACTTACTTTTTGTTTTTGTTTTTATAATGTCGTTTGACCCCCTTATATCAGAATGTAAGGCCTTGACACAAGCATGTAAGTGTAACTCATGTTCCCATGTATTTCTTATGCAGCATGGAGCTCTTGCAGAACACATTTTGATGTTATGTTTGAGAATCTGAAAAAAGAAAATACGAACTATGAAGAAAGCTGTATCTTAAAATGTTTATAATTCTGAAAATTTGAATATCGAAATGTTTAATAGTAGGTGAATGATCCAGTGAGATGTAATTTGTTCTCTAAATAAAATGTTAAAACTCTCTGTTAATATGGAAAAAATGTTGAATGAGGAGGGAGAATTTGCATAAATTACAGTATAATTACAGCTAATTTTAAAATGCACAGGAAAAGTCTACAAATTTATCAAATAATGTATATTAGGTATTTTTCATAATTTCTGTAGGGTTTATCACTTTGTAAGAAAACTGTTCTTTAAAAAGCTGTGTCTTCCTTTTTCCTCCCCTAGTCAAGCCTTCGCATTTCTCCTCCTCTGCCCTTCCTGTCTCTGACAGGGAGTGGTCCAAGAGACCCCCTAAAGATGGGGGTTGGGTCCCGCATGGACCAAGAACAAGCTGCTCTCACTGCAGTCACACCCTCCCCAACCAGTGCTTCAAAGAGATGGCCAGGAGCTTCGGTGTGGCCATCTTGGGACCTCCTTGAAGCTCCCAAAGATCCCTTCAGCATAGAGAGGGAGGCCAGACTACACCGGCAAGCTGCAGGTGAGTGGCTGGGATGTGCGTGGGGCCTGAGGCCTTATTCTTGGAGCACAGAGCGACCCTAGTTCACACAGTGATGAACTGCCTAGAACAGGGCTTGGTTGCATGGTGGAGTTTCAAGATCTGCAAAGAACTATCTGTTC
>RJWM01014512.1:0-50298 GCA_004363535.1 Dasyprocta punctata | reverse complement strand
GAGATGTTATTAGGAGGCTGTCAGGATCCATAGCATTAGGGAGAGGCTGAAGAAATGGGCTTGGAAAACAGACAGGAACTGAGAGTACCCCAGAGGAGCAGGCACCAAAAACCACAGCAAAGCCAGGGCAGCAGGGGCCATCCACAGCCAGCTCCCCTCCAGTGACACCAGCACCCGCGCCCCCAATGTGGAACTGCGACCTCCCTCCACCCCTGCCCCAGGAGGGTTAGCCTAAGTCACCAGCCCGCCCCACTGGACCACAGCAGGGAGCAGATGGTGGTCCCTTCACTTTCCATATTTGGAAATGAGCGCAGCCCCCCTGCCAAGGGTACATACAGTGAGGCCAGCAGAAAAGGATCCTCACCAGATGGTATAAAAAAAAGGAAAGAAAAGAAACATCTTTTCATGAAACCACTTGCTGACTTTTAGATAATTTCATGTTTTGCTTATATGTTCAAAAAAAGTTTGTTACAAATTGTTCGTAGTAAGCAATAGTGCAAAGTACATATTGATGGTACTTTTAGGGCATTTGAGAGTACAACTCAGATTGGACTGGGTTTCAGAGGCCCTGGCAGAGAAAGCCTGCCCTGCCCATGCTGGATCAGCAGCCGAGGGCAAGAGAAAGGTCCCTCCTGAACACTGTTCCGGGCGGCGTTCCTGAACACTTCCTCCGGGCAGGCGTCCTCCCAGCACCACCAGCCCGCGTGCCCGGGGCGCAGGAAGGGAGAACTGGATGTGTTCCCTGCTCTGAAAGCACTGAGAGCGACGCCTCACTCAGAATAAAAAGACTCTCTAGTCCCCAGCCCCACCTCCAACCACTCATTTCCCTTCACCCAAACCAGAACCGCACGGCCTTCCTCCCTGGCACGCCTCAGCCCCCAGCCCTGCGGTGTTTGTCCCCACACTCGTCTCAGGGCAGCTCCAGCCTCTACGGCTGCCCCAGCGCTGTGCTTCTCAGCTCTGCCTGAAGACAGCATCCTCCTCCTGTGTCCTGCCCCTGTCCTGTGCCTCCATCCTCCTCCAGAGCCCCCTCCCTGTAGCACAACCCCTGTGTCCCTTCTCACGGTTCTTCAGGCCTCTGTCCAGGCTTCCTACCAAGGCCTGCAGAGCCCCCGCCTGGCCCCTCACTGCCAGCCGTCTGCGCCCCTGCCTCGCCACCTCTCCCGCACAGTGCCAAGCTGTTCCTATCCTCCATGTCCTTGTCCATGCAGCCACCCGCTCCTGGGATGCCCACCCACTCCTGCCCTCGCCCCCAGCTGCCTGACCAGCTCCCGCCCCCTCAGCTGCAGACCTGGCTCAAGAGCGGCTCCTGGAAGCCTGCCCCCTGCGCCAGCACCCCCTCGCTACCCTTGTCAAGGGTTAGGGTGAACACACTTACACAGCTCTCTCTCCCTGCAGGTCTGCGTTCATCTCTGCGGTCTTGAAACTGCTTAGAGCGCTGCCAGGAACAGAATGGCAAGGGCGCGATGCATCCCTGCTGAGACAATGATGAGTGATAGTGAATAAGAAATTTTACTACCTGTAAAATGGTCAAAACCAGAACTAAAGATAAGCTCTCCTTTTGCTTCACTAGCAGATGAATCTGTTATGAACCATCTCGTGAATAAATACACAATTTGAAGACATTTAGTAAAGGCTTTTATGGAATACCATTTTTAGCAAAGCAGTTGTTTAAAATACAAAATTATTTCTTAAACTGCTATCATTAGTAAGGCCTGGAAGAGAATATGACATTCCTTCGGAGACCGAACCTCTCAGACAGTAGTCAGGATGGAAGAGAAGATGAACATTCCGTACCTCCCTTTAAATTGTTTTCTTCTTCCCGAAGTGAACTGTTGTGCAAAAGAAGTCATGGGCTTGTTTTCTTTTACTTTTTGTTGAATCATCCGAGAGAAGCAGTAAAATGGTTTGCAGTTCGTCGGTCACTGTTGCCTGGCTATACTTGGAGACTCGGTTCCACATGACTGAGGTCTCGGATGTGCCGGGCACTGGGGACACCGCAGGGAGCAGAGTGGACCTTTCTGTGAGTAAGGTGACAGTTCCGACACGTTGAAATACATGTGCAAAACAGCCAGGAGAGAGGGGGAGAGAGAATTGTGTTCTTCTATTACCCAGTGAAAAATCATGATTATTAATGATTATCCTTTGATGACATCGAAAATTCACACAATCATCTCAATCACACATGCATGTGGATAAACACAAAAGCAGAAGACCAAACAGGCTGAGTGACTTCTCTGGCATTTGACAGACTGCGAGCTGACTCACATGAGGAAACACACTTCTCATGACTCAGAAAAGGTTTCTCTGATCACCAGGGTGAACCAACCAAAACAGGCAGTGATGACAATTTGCCAAAAAACAACAAGCAGCAGATCTGACCCGTCCTCAGTCTCACGATCAGGTGAGGACAGGACACATGGACACTTGAGTTTTCTGCTCTAGACTCCTGCTGCCCTTTGAAGGCCAACCTCGTTAGGCCCCCCTCCAGCATTGCTCTTGTTGTCCTCTTAGACAACACTCATTTGATGAGAAGCTCTGACAAAACCCTGCCCCTGGGACGTGGCAATTGGTGGATTTGGATGTTAATTCACAGTTTACATCTCTCAGTTGCTCAGTAGACAGCAATGGGATATTCTAATCCTCCTGGTGTGTCTCGTGGTGCCCTGGTACCAGGACTGCTATGACACAGCTGTGTTTCTGACAGAGCCTATTCTTTGGGCCTTAGCAGCTCTATGGATAAGGGTCATCTTTCAGGTCTGCTCTGATCTGTAAACTGGACTGTGAGCAAACTCTTGCCATACCTGAGCCTCGGTCTCCTCATCTATAAAATGGAGATTAGAAAGTACCTACCTTATAAAACTGTGTGGTAAGTAAGAAAGCCACCAAACACATAACCAGGTAGAATTTTAGTCCAAGCTCTACTGGCACATGTAAAATCTCAAGACTAAAATGTGCTGCTCGGCCATTCAAGATAGCCTTGGAGGGCTGGACAGATAGTCTTGTTTTAACCAATTTCAGGCACTCATTTTGTATTGAAAGCTGTGAGACCATAACAAATTTCACATCCCTATTTTAAAACCTGTAAGTTAAGACACCACAAGTTTGGCCTTGCATTGATATAAATGTTGCTGTTTCATTCATTTCTTTAAAGCATACAAAAGTCAGCAGCTTTGTCTCCAAATCCCTTTTGCTACTTACTAAAGAAAAGAATTTTCATTGCAACTGAGCAATTGGTCTATGAAAGAAAAAGTATTATAGCAAAACGCCCTTGACCCTCTCTTTAAAAAAGAACCAGATCCACACTTGAGGAATGCCAAATGATTCTCATTAAAGTAATGAGCATATTTTCAGTGACATGCGTCTGACAGCCTTTAGTTGGCTGGACTTGTGACAGCCAGAGACCCAAAAATAACGCACAGCTGGCAGTCCCTGCTCAAACACACCTCACGAACGAGTTTCACCCTGCTTCAAGGGTGTCCCACCCTGGACAGATGGGGTGTGAGGTTATATGCAAATCACTGTGACATTACACACACATTTTTGTGACAACACTGACAGGTGGAATTTAGTACCCTGAGTCCCTCTAGCTCCTCCCGTATAAAATTCACTCTAACTTGAACAGATTTAGCTGATCCCTGTCCCTGCCCCACACTACAAGCAAGTTATTTTTAACTCGTAACTATCACCGAGAAGTATTTTCTTTGAAAATGCTTTCAGAAAGAGAAGCCATGAAGAAAAACAAAATACCATTGCATTTCAATGAGAAATAGTCCCTCAGGCAGAGCCATAAATGAACATCATTTTGGTTTTGAAGCAGCAGAGCCCTTCAGATGCATCAAGTTTTTCACAACCCTTTCTACAGTGTCCCCAAAGAGCCCTAGGAAGAGATGGACAGGCTGAACTTCTGTCATGCGTGCCTCTGAAAATGTAGTCTTCTATATTTTCTACAGAACACGGTCGTCTGCAGTGTCCAAGTTCAATGACTACTAACTAACAATATGCAAGTCATTGTGTCATTTTACATTTTACTCCAGGGACACTTCCCACATCTAGAAGGTAGCTGAGTGGGCTGTGCTCCATGTCCCCAAACCCAGCACTTGATAGAAGACATGTGTGGAATTCACCAAGTGAGCCTTGGAGAGTTCACGAAGATAACGGCAACCACTACTGTTGGCATTGGCTCTGAGATGCACTTTGCATATCTTATCTCAATAAACCCTCATAATGTCTTCCTTTGAGGCAGGTACTACTGTATAATTATTCTTGTTTTACAGATGAAGAAAGCGTGACCCAGGTTAAATGACTTATCCAAGATCACACCTGTTTTTCACTCTGACAACCCGGCGCCAGCCAAAGTTACAGACAGACCTGGGTATCTTTCTGAGTTCTACTGCATACTTGGAGGTCAGTGGTGGTGAACCTACGGCACGGGTGTTACTATGTTTTTATTTTAAGACAAAAGAAGTTAATGAGTGAGGTGCTGTTTTCTAAACTAAAATTAATATTTAGGCTTAATGCAGTGTTGGCACTCGGCGATACACAGCTGCATCCCGGGTTGCAGGTTGGGTATGCAGTCTCTCAGCGGTCTGCCACCCCCGTGCTAGGTGATCCTAGGCAGCTGCTTTACCCTTCCGAGCCTAAGTTTCCTCATCTGTAGGAAGGGAACAAAAACTCTCAGCTCTCGGCTTTCCAAGAAATCATAAACGAGATCGCACCTGCAGAGGGCTGGCACCTGCCATCCATGAACGTCCCAGGAAGTGACTTCTTTCCTAAGCTGCCACCTGTGGTGCACCTTCCCTACCCCTTCTCACCAGCTGTGAAGGCGCCTCTGTCAGACAGTGTGGCGAGGGGCGGGGTGCTGCACCTCCTCCTTCCCACCCTGCTGCGTCCACAGGTGATGAACTGGGTAATGGCCTTCTGGGCCAGCTCCACTCCGGGAACAGTTCATCACTGCCTGCCATCCAGTGCGCACCAGGCTAGGCACTGTGGTCACCGGCCCGCTCGGGCACGCTGCTACCCTGAGCCCCAGCCCCTCGGGGCAGCACAAGTGGGAAATCGAATTCCCTCCCTGCGACCTGGGCAGCGGATTCAGGGCCACGCAGGCTCGGCTAAGCGTCAGTGCAGCGGGACAGGCAGCCACAGCCCTCGCACTGCTCACACCAGCCGACGCCAGGCCTCGCTAGCCTCCCACCCTCCGAGCAGCCTTCAGCCCCGAACCTTCAGCCCAAGCTGGAACTCTCACACTGTGCCATCAGTGACTCACACGCTCAGTTGTGGCGCGGCTGCTAACCACAGGGTCTTTGCAAAGGCAGGCCAGCATCTGACATGAAGGCGAGCTCCACCAGGGGCCCTGCCTCAAAAGGCGTCCTACTGGGAACCCCACATTTGAAACACATTAGCTTTTGATACAGAGGAAATCCAAAGCAGTCAAGAATATTTTAGAAGAAACCAGAATTCAGATAAAATTTCTTGTGGCTGTTGTTGTTGCTACTGTTGTCCTAGTGGATATGAAACCCAGGGCCTTTGAACTAAGCTGCATCCCACCCCGTTCTTAAATTTTTTGTTTTGAGACAGGATCTCCCTAAGTCATTTAAGTTCCCCAGGCAGCGTTCCAACTTGTGATTCTCCTGTCTCAGCCTCCCAGAATGCTGGGATTACAGGTATGCGCTATCATGCCCAACTGGGATGTAGATATCTTTAGGAAACCTAAGTTTCCATTTCAAATGAGTAATTAGTGTAACATATGACTTTAAATCAAGAGATACATGGTAACAATTTCAGAAGCCAAAAAGACAAGGACTACTTGTGCTTGAATTTTAAATGGCAAAAAAGCCTTTCACCAACTTTGACCCACTTAACCCCTTGTCGTAGTCAGCTATGAATGCAATCATTCTGTATAACAAAAAGACAAAAAAAATCTCAGATATTTAACAAAAAACATGCATTTCTTGCTAACACATATGTGGGGCAACTGGAGTATGTGCTCTCTGTGTCGCATGCCAGGACACCTGTCACTCGAGCCATTCAAGCACCAGCAGCTAGAGGTCAAGCCCATTCAGGCAAACACAGGCACCACCCTCTGCTCCCCACCCATTTACTGCATCCCAGGAGCCAAAGCAAGCCACAGGCCAAACCCAACGTCGAGAACTGGAAAAGCACACATCTCTCACCCAGAGGCCCTGCAAGCGTGTGAGTGATTGATACTGCTACAGAGGCGGGCGCACCATTGCTAATAAACCAGGCCACCACACTTTCTGAACACTCCTGGAAGGCAGGCCTCATTGGCACCCTTTATTTTTGACACTGAGTAAATGGAGTCTCAGGACTTAGTCATTCGCCAAGGTATGGCAGACAGCGTGTGACTCTTCTAGCTCCTGGCCCTGTTGTGGCTTCTACAAAATAGCCTAGCACCCATCTCTAATAAACACATTCCCCGGTTCTGCTCCCTTGCAGATGTCAACTCTCCCCAGAACATGGAGCCCAGCACCGACTCCTCTCCTAGGGTGACCCCGTGGTTTAACATTCGTCCGGGGCTTTCTGCAGCGTTTTTACAAGGTACTTTTACCATTTCTACCCTAATTATTTATGGTGGGAAACCTTAATTAGAAAGCCCTGGCTACCTGCAAACAGACTTTAATAAAAACGTCTCCTCCCCTCTCCAACACACAACCCAGTGGGGCTCACATAGCTTCTCTGCCTGCCCTGAGCCTCCAGTGGAAGCCGGAGGCACTGCCAGCCAGTCACGGAAGGGACCCTGGGCTAGGTGCTCAAGGGCCAGGAGCCAGCCTGTGCCACCGTCCCGGGTCCATTCACCCATTCACGTGTTTGCATAAGAAATGGTCACTGAAGGCCACGCGGGGCCTGGCAGGACGCTGGCTGCTGGGTCGCTGGGGTGAGAGGGCCGCTCTCATGGAATTACGCTCTAAGAGCTCCAAGCGTTACCAAAAACAAAAGGAAACACACGGTGCTGGGCGTTGAGAGGAAGCCTGGGCCTGCACGAAAGGCCTCACTCAGTCCTTTCCGGATCTGAGGGCGCAGCGAGGTCTCAGCGCCCGGCCGGGCGCCACTGCGCACCGCAGTCACAGGCTGCCAGTCTGTGGCCCCTCTTCTCGCTGTCACCGAAATGAAAACAAAACTTGGGGCCTGGGCTTCCGGCAGAGGGCTGGAGAGGAGAAGCCGAGGGGACACGGGGCGGCGGGCAGGGGAGGGGGCGGCGCTCCGACCCCGGGCGGCCTCGGGCGCCGCGCCGCCCGCCTCGCCCTCCTCTCCCGGCTCCGGTCCCGGCTCCCGCGCCATCCCGGGTCAGGCTGCGGCCTCGGTGACAGCTCGGGGCCACCCCGCCCCCACCCCGCGGCGCGCCAGTTCCCCTCCCCCGGCCCGAGCCGGGCTGGGTGGCCAGGGCGGGCGCTGGGCTGCGCCCCTCGCCAGGAGGAGCCTCGGGGCCCGCGCGGGGCGCAGGCGGCGGGCGCGCGGCTTCAGGTTCCCGGGCGCGTTGTGCAACCGCGGGGCTCGGGGGCGCGGAAAGCAAGCCGAGCCCATAAACAAAGCCACGTGGCTCCGGCGGGGGCCGGGCCGGGCGCGGGCGGCTCTTCCGGCAACAAAGCGCCGCGGCCAGGCCGGATAAATACTGGGCCCCGCGCGGCGCCGCACTCCCCAGCGCGCCCCAGGTCGCCAGGCCGGCCGGTCCCCGCGCCCCGGTGGCGCCCGCGTCGCCGCCATGCCGTTCCTGGGGCAGGACTGGCGGTCCCCCGGGCAGAGCTGGGTGAAGACGGCCGACGGCTGGAAGCGCTTCCTGGACGAGAGGAGCGGCGGCTTCGTGAGCGACCTCGGCAGGTGAGGGCGCCCGGAACCCACCCGGGCCGGGCCGGGCCGCAGGGCGCCCCGCGGGTGCGGCAGGCGGGACAGGGGTCCGGGCCGCGGGGCGCGAGCGCGCAGACGGGGCTCACTCCTTACGGGAGGGTCAAGGTCAGCGTCTCCAAGGGGACGGCCCCGACGGCCCCGGGCCTGTGGGGGGCTGACAGCCCCCAGACGTTCGGACCCCGGCGCACAGCCCAGGCCCTCCCGCCCTCGGAGACCGGAGGCGCGGGCGCGAGGCTGCGCGCGCGCCTCTGCCCGGGACGTGGGTCACGCAGGCCGAGAGCCTCCAGGCTGTGCCCACTCACGGGCGACCACGAGTGGGCAGGGAGGATGAGTAAGCCAAAGCGGCGGCCCGGTGGTGCGGGGGCTGCTGCCGCGCGGGGCGGCCTGGCAGGGCCCTGGTGACGACGAAGGCTGCTGGGAGGCGGAGGGTGAGCCCCCAGCCCGCCTTCGCTGAGTGCCCAGCGCTTGCACCTGCTTCCTCAGGGCTCCTGGCCCTCAGTTTTGCACCCTCAGGAGACGCCAGCCAGCTGCGGAAAGACCACCTGGAACTGGGGTCCCGCCTGCGCTCGGCCAGCCTCTGCGCAGACCAATCAGTTAAATGGTCTGGAGTCGCTCAGCGCCCCCTGGGCTCTGAAGGCCGTGAAATGGTCCAGAGGCAGCCGGCCCCGCAGAGGTCACCCTTTCCCTGTGTTTCTGCTTAAAACCACGGGCTGCTGCACCCTTAAACTGACTTCAGTGAAGCATTTTGTAACTGGGCCAGATTCCCACCGACTGAGATTTACCAGTGGTTGTTTGGATGGAAGCTTGGCAATAAATTATAAGAAAAATATCAAGAAAATGTGGTTGTTTTGGCAGCCTGACCTCCAAGCCCGCCATTTGTTTGTGATTTGTAATGCATCAGGTTCCCTTTGTCTCTCAATGAAGAGAAACAGATTATATAATGCCAGGGCTGTCAGGAAAGACAAGAGCATGTTAACCTTTCTGTTTGGAGAGAGGCGCCTGGGGAGTCCTGTGGGGTTTGGGAGCACTATGAAGAAATCTGATTCCCAGAAAATCGGGTAACTTATTTACAGAAAAACTTAAAAGGCCACCTGTTGTCACCATCCTGTCTTCTAGGGGCTAGTTACGGATCATGTCTAAGTTGTTCTCGCTCCACTAAGTGGGAAGGGGTAGAAGTCGAAGCTTCCTTCTTCCGTCCTCGTTGTTAAGGACTGACGGGCTGATGTTTTGCTACTCTTTTTCTGTAAAAGCTCGGATATTCTCTAGAAAGGTACACAGGGACCCAAGCAGCTGTGTCCCTGTGGCGCTGGAATAGGACTGCAGGCGGCGGTCAGTTGCACACGGCAGGGGTGGGTTTGTAACAAACTGCCCCTCCTCACTGTCCCCGGAGACACGCTGGCATCGCTCCACAGCGTGGAAGGCCGCGGATCTTCGAGGCCTGCCCCCAGAGGCTTAGACCAGGCTGGGCTCAGATGGCTCCCCGCCCTTGCCCCCTTCCTGGGCCTCCTTGCTTTCCTGCCCTTTCACACCTGAGCCAGAGCTGGCACACTCGGCAGGCATCGTGACCACAAGCCTGATGGATGCAGCGGCCACCTGTGGCCCCTGATGAGTCACAGTTTAGCAATCATGCGGTAATCTCCTAAGCAGAGCAGCTGGCTGTTTGTTTGCTGGGTATTTTTTTCCCAGCAGTTGTAAAGAATCCCTTCCTTACTTAGCAGGAGGAGTGTGCCAGCTTCTTTACAGCAGCTGGCCTTCTGAGACCTGGGTGTGTCATCTCAGATAGCCCCACTGTGTTGCTCTCGGTTTCTCTGTGATGTCAGGTTCGGGCTGAGTGCCTGGCCGCATAGGTGAGCTTGAGTGTCCTCGCCTGTTCTGAGACAAAGGACCTCTCTTAAGGAAGGAGACAGGAGCGGGCCTGGGAAGAGGACCCTGGAGGCCTGGTGTGCCTCCGCAACTACCCCACACACGCAGGGGATGAGGGGTGCACTGGGTGGTCCCCAGCTTATCTGTATAGCACACTGCTGGACTCTGGCCATCTTCCTTGTGGCCCAGGGCGCTGGCCTCCAACAGGAGGACCTTTCGAATCCTGCACAGCTGAGGGCCCCCTGAGGCCATGGGAGGATTCCACATGAGCTTTAAGGCCCTCCTCCGCAAGCTGCCACCTCAGAGCACAGAAGAGGAAAGGCAAGTGTTAAATTTGGTGAGGCGAACCAAAATTTCAGGGTAGGATGGAGCCTGCACTGGAGTGATGCAGGAAGCCTTGGAGGAGGTGGTGGTGGAGGTGGCCCGCACCGTCCTTCTCACCGGCGCCGTCCCCAGGGCGAGAAGTCCCAGCTCTCCCCTCTGAGCCCACGCTGCTGCAGCCGCAGACTCACTCAGGGTGCTTTACCGAGCAGCTGAGGCTGGACCAGGAAGCAGGAAGTGTGCCTTGGTGCCTCAGATAAAAACAATCGCTAAGAATTTTTGAGTGCTTACTATGTACAAGGCACTACGTGAAGAGCTTTATATACCCAGACGTTTGTTTTACCAGAGCAATCCGGTACAAGCTTCTGTGAGTTTGGCAATCTGGATATGTCTTAGGGCAAATTAGCATCAAATCCTCCCTGGCCTTAATCAAGGCTACATAACTACTCTGGGGTGGGATGTGGTTTTATTAAATGACTTTTACTGCAAATTAAATAAGAAATGGGACTCTTGGTTTGGTTTTGTTTTGTTTTGTTTTGTTTCCATTCTTTCCTTTATCTACTGCCAAAATGGTCTTATTTTGAAATTTTCCACCTTTTCCAAAATTGTCTTCAAGTATCCTGGCATGTGTTCTATAGTAGAGTGGGACTAGGAGGAGGAATCGTCTTTTTATTCTAGTCCTGTACCTATAAAAATCAAGATTAGTAAGACCTGACTGCAGAACATCGAGTTGCTGGCTGACTGTTGAATTTATTGAATAAAGCAACCTCCTTGAGATGGTTTTGCTTAATAAAAAAATTTTTTTAATGTTATGATTCCTAAGTGGTGGTGGGTTTTCTTGCTAAAAATTGCAGTAGTAATTTTCCATTGGTTTTGCATTTCCTTGAAATGGATGGAGTTGAACTCTGAGAATAGCCTCTAACTAAATACATTATTGCTTAAAAGAAAACATATAAGCAGACAGCACAAACAAACCCCATAGCCCTTCCTTGCAGGAGCAACCTCCGGAATTCCAAAGCTCATACCAAGCAAGAATTACAAGGCTTCCCTAGTGTTAAAACTTTTTACATTCTACAGTGAGAGAGCATCACCATTACGTAAAAGCTTCTCCAGCTTACTTTTGAAATGAGTCACCACAGGCTTGAAGTAGGTTGTTATAACTTCTAGGTGGAGACCAAGTGTTCAGATTCCCTTGAAGAATACTTTCAATTAGAAAAGGAGATAAAATATAGGTACTCGAAATTTCTAAAGAATGCTCAGTCTATGGTCCTGGCGCTGAGCAGCTTCACTGACCTTCGAATGTGTGGCCCAGAGAGCTTCGTTTTATAGCCCTGTGTACGTGGAGCTGCTACTGCAGGCTTTGTTGTTTGTAGTGGGGAGTGGGCGTATGCATGTGTGCTTTTTGTTTTTTAAATAAACCTTCATATGGTTGGTTGGTTGGTTTTGTTTTGATTTTTGCAGTGCTAGGGATTGAACCCTGAAAGTGTTAGGCTATATCGCCAGTCGTTTTTATTTATTTTGAAATAGAATCTCACTGAGTTGCCCACACTGACTTCAAACTTGCAGTCCTCCTCCTGCCTCAGCCTCCTGAGTAGCTGGGATTGCAGTCATGTGCCTCCATGCATGACTCACATGGTATTTTTAAATTTTTTTTAAATTTTATTTTAAGACTAATAAAACCCAACAAAACAAAACAATAAATCCAGTCAAAACAAAGCAATGAAATTGGTACAGAACTTCAAAGCAGGATACTAGGAAGACAACAGTAGCTACCATAGCATATCTTGTTATCTTCACAGTAGTTGTCCATTCCATCAGATATAGCAAAATCAAACCAAAATGAAACAGAATAAAACCAATCAAAACAGAATATTGAATAAAGCAAAACAATTAATCAGAACAAAACAAAACAGAACAATATTGGATTTCAAAGACAAGATGATAGAAGGAAATCCCCCATATTTGCTACATTGCATACTGTCATCCTCCCAAGAGGTGCTCAGACCACCGGCCCCAGGCCTGCAGAATCAGCCAGATGATACAAGCATTCAGTTGCTTTTTGTGCCTCAGTTGCTATCAACTCAGCCTGTCCTCCAAACCAGCCCATTGTTTACGGGGGAATGGGGCAGGGGTTGATGATTCTCAGCCCTTGCGCCTGTAGGCTCCCGGGAGGCGCTGTCTGACTTTTCTTTTCTGGGCCCCACATGGCTTGTGCAGCTCACCAGAAAGGCTGGCTAGTCGGCTTCTTGGTCAACCTCACATGGTATTTTTTGTACACAGAATGTTCTAGCTTTGCTTTCTAAAGCTTTGGCACAGCACAGACCCCTCAAGTGGCCATCCATCTCTTCTTCTTCTCTTCAGCTTTGATCAGCATTTCTTAAGTTAGCCTCAGGGGCCCAGAGTTCTGGTCTGTCTTTTCTGCCTCTCTCTTCATGCTGACCATGGAGCAGATATCTGGTAGGTGGTTTTGTAACTCGTGTCCTCATGGAAGCAAATTCACACTCGTGTGTTACACAAATCCTGGCCCAGATCCTTCGCCCTTGGCTTGCCTGAGAAAGTGCTTAAGAGAAGACCCCCTGCGGTGCCCTGAAACTGGTTTTCCTGAGTAGAAAGGAGAAGGCTAAAGCTACAGGGAAATGAGATCAGTGGCCATAAGTGGACCTTTAAGAAGGAACATTAGCAGAGCTGGATAAGCCACTAGGTCTCCCCCATGGGCAAGGACACCGTTGGCCGTTACTGTCAGCGTTTTAGAAGATCCCCACACTAAGTGGGTGCTGCTGGAGAAACTCCTGTGGCAGAGGGGTGTGGGAAGCGGTTTCAGACCTCTTCCTACTCGTCCACAGGCGTGGAGTAGACGAGAACAAGTGGATTTCATTTTACCCAGCAGGTGGAAGGCCAAAGAAAAGATATAAATGAAACCACATTTTTTAGGGGCTGGGGATGTAGCTCACAGCACAGTGCCTGCCTGGCAAGCCCAAGATCCTGAGTTCAATTCCTGGTACCAAAAAACCAAAAAAACAAAAATCACATTTTTAATTCAGCAGAGGGGCTCATATAATTAAGGCATCCTATACCACTGGTGCCAGCAAAACCCCCTAATTTAAGTTTTACCAGTTGTCATTACAAATCCTGCCCTGTGTACCTCCGGGGACTGAAGGATGTGGGGAGCCCGTCTTCCTGTCATGCCACAGTATTTCTCTTGAATCCTTTCTGTGGGAATGATCCTGAGATTTACTTAGAAGTCACCTTGTACTGAAGAATCAAACCTCACACCCCCCACGCTCGCACATGCATGCACGCTCACAGTGGCCCAGTCTGCTGAGGGGGACTCGCACTGGGCCCGCCCGAGGCTTCCTGTCCTCGGCGGCCTGGCACTCAGTGCCTTTTCAGCCCCTCCAAACTTATGAATTGTGCATTTACTTCATTTTGGTTAATACCCAGGGTCTTCATCTCACAGCGTGGCTCCTTAGGTTAGAGAATCTAAATAAGCAGTGCCATCCACAGAACCCCTGCTGTAAGTGATTCTGTTACAGCATAAGTTGGATTCTTGGAAACGTGATTATGTTTTACAGATATGATAGGAGCGTGCTAGTTAAAACCAGCTTGGATACACTGTAAACAGGAGAAGTGTCTGGTATGTAAATCGTATCTCAATAAAGCTGTTTTCAAAAAGAAGCAGCAGTGACGTGGAACAGATGCTTTTGCAGAATGAAGCCACCGTGTGGTACGGTGGCACCAGAACTCAGCCCTGCCCCATCACTTCAGTCTAAAGCAGCATCATAGTACCCAGCCTTGCCCTGCAGTGCTGCGTCCCGTCACAATGGCAGGCCTAGTTCGCAAACTCAGAGAAGCAGGACCCCATCCCTGCCTTCCATATGTAGGTGACGGCATTTGATCCTAATAAAAAAGAAAGAAGTCTGTGCCTGCATGGACTTTTTCTGAGTGATTATTTTATGTTCGAGAAGCAATGTGTGGTTGGTGTTTTATAGTCCAGTGAGTGATTTGTAGACAGAGCACATATTGAAGTGTGGCTATTGCATCTCACCCTTTCCTGTCTTCTGCGTTCACAGTTACTGCAGCAAGGAGGCGTACAACAAGGAGAATCTTTTCAACAGCCTGAATTATGATGTTGCAGCCAAGAAGAGAAAGAAGGACATACTGAATAGCAAAACCAAAACTCAGTGTAAGCCGTTTGCTCTGAACTTAAGAGGAAAGTGGTTTGAAGATAGTCAAGGATTGGTCCTCCCACGTTAGACATCTTTCTTAGTGTTTACTGTGTCACTGGCACAATCACCAGGCTCTTTGCACCCAGAAACCTGGCTGTGCATTTTGCAAACAAGATGAGCATGTGCTTTATAGTCTTCTTTATAAGTCGTTCATTTGCTGGGCAGGGTGTTTCTGTCCTGCTTGTCACTCGTTTTTGGTGTAAGTAATGTGGTCGTTACAAGCGACAGGGTCAGCACAATCCATGCCATTGTGTGCTTTGATTTTGAACTGTTTCAAGGCTTTGGAAATAGATTTGTTCTTGCTTTTCTTGTATAAATATTATTAGCAATTCTAGATGCTGAATGTAAGCATTAGTAGAGTATATAAAGTTCTATTAGTAAGCAAAAATTACAAATTAGTTTAATCCATTTGTTCTGCATGGTTTCTCCATGTTATCTGTTCTCTTTCTTCATCTTTTTTTTTTTTTAAGACAGGGTCTCATTATGTAGTTCAGGCTGGCTTTGCACTCACTATGTAGCCAAGGCTGACCTCAAACTCACGTCGAACCCTGCCTCAGCATACCAAGTACTGGGATTACAGGCGTGTACTACCATGCCAAGCTATCTGTTCTCCTTCTATTTTTATGACCTTATATAAGTTTTAGATTTAGCACTTAAAACAGACTTGTACTTGGGTGTTAGTGTTTTGTTTTTTTAGAGTTTTTTTTTTGTTTTTTGTTTTTTGTTTTTTTGGTCTTTAGTATACTAAGTCTGGCTGTCAGCTATTTGAAATACATCAGACAAGGCAAATTATAGCTTCAGTATTAGAAAAAATACTGTGGAACTTGATTTCACTGCAGAAATTAAGAATTTGAGCCCTCTTGTATTGTCAGTAGAGTCTTTCTAATTTTTGTTGAAGCTTTTTAAACTTTGTAATAAATGAAAAAGACTCAAGTTTAAAATCTAGGTCATGTTACACATTTTTTTTTCATGTTACACATTTTTAAAGGTACAGTTTTCTGTTTTGTTTGTTTTATCTCTGCAGATTTCCACCAAGAGAAATGGATCTATGTTCACAAAGGCAGTACTAAAGAGGTGAGCACTAGTAAAGCGTGTGGTGAACCATCACAATTAGCCCGTAGCTCTCTGAAGAGGCAGGCTGGAAAGTGGGGAAGCAGTATCACGTCCCACTTCCCGTCCCGCTGTCTTCGGGAACGTGGGTGCCTGTGATTGGCAGCCTATGCCTGGCCAACCATCAGCGACCAGGGCCACAGAGAAAGTAAAAACAAAATCTCTGGGTGGCCTCCCCAGTCTTCAGTGAGATAATATACGTGGAAGTGTTTTCCCAAGATTAATATGCCCGTCTCAACTATATTATTATAAGCCCCGATTTCCCTACAAGACAGTGCCTCCCTCTGGTCTAAGATCCGTCCAGACTAGTCACTAAGTCTGAAGGTTTTCTGTGCCCACCCAGCATGAAGTAGGGGGAACATAGTAACTACATTTGTGTGGTACTGGACAAAACCCAGATGTGTGCATTTCCTCTTAGTGCAGGCTTTCAGGTAACTAGGACGCAAGGCAGGAGGATAGAACGGTGAGGCGTCTGTGACCATCTGGGACCAGGTTTGCAGACCGTCTACTTCCCCCTGTGACTGGAGGCCCAGAGAGGGTCAGTGATCAATCTGAAACCACTAGGAGGCTGGACCAGAGCCAGCACTGTTGAGCTATACTGTCGATCCTTTGTGTAGTCACAGATAAAAGATCAAAGCTTCTTTTGCTTCTTCATGAAGCCTCAAAAAAAATACCACTTGAGATGATCAAGTGAAAAAAGCACTATTGATGCAAGTCTGGTGAGGGCATGGTTGCCACAGGTGGGCCACGTTCTCCTCCCGGGAATGTGTTGCTGTCCCAAGCCATCGTGACCTCACACATGACGTGATGTAGTTTCCCACAGCAGCCTATGCAGAGAGCATGCGCCCAAATGGCACAGGTCGCGAAAGGGAAAATTTCATAGGTTTGACTCAGATCAAAGCAGCTGTGGGCTTTGTCGCCCATCTCATGGGTCCCAGGGGTTCACAGTGCAGGAAAGAAGCCAGTGCCCAGCTCACCTAAGACAGGCACCCAGCTTATTCGGCAGTCTGGTTGGCTCACATGCCTGCCTCTGTTTCCCATCCAGCGCCATGGTTATTGCACGCTGGGGGAAGCTTTCAACAGACTGGACTTCTCCACTGCCATTCTGGATTCCAGAAGATTCAACTATGTAGTTCGGGTAAGTCCCATGGGCCCACGGCTCACCTGGATGCATGTGTTGAATTGTCTGGTCAGGTTGTCCTCAAGTAACTCCCCAGAAAACCTTTGGGGATCCTGAGAGTTCTGAGGCAAGCAGAAACAGACTCTCCAGCCTCTTCCCCGGCCTGCTCCAGGGTGTCAGGCGGGTCCCGTGAGAGTCTCTGTGAGTGACCATGATAGACGGGGCCTCCACAAGCTGCAGAGAGCCAGTCCCCTCTAGTGCCACCGCTTCCCGCTGACTCTGGAGAAACGGGACGTGTTGTGAGCAGAGACAGCAGCAACAGAGAAATCCTCAGGAAGTGAACCCCTGTGCACACTGGCTTGTTTTGAAACCTTCTGCATGTGCCTGCACACACACACCCCTGTCCTGTTCTCACTCTCCTCCTTGTCCTGCTTCAGCGGACTCGGGGTGACCCCAAGGCACTCTTGGTTTAGGCCACGAAGCTAGATGAGCTCAGAGCACGTCGATGTGGTCTTCTCTTGGCTCCTTTCCACCTCAGTGCCCACGTGACAGCAACACTGAGTCACCTGTTTACCTAACGCCTCCACCTGCCCACTGGGGCCTGTTGCTTTCCGTTTTAAATCTCATTTTGGAAGGTTAATGACCTTTAGAAAAGTATTAATGATGAAGAGAGGAAGCTGTTTCTAGGCGAGTGACTTGTTCCCTACACCACCCTGCCCCAAGCCGCCTTGAGCATTCGTGTTGGTGATTTGTCCTGGGGGTAGCAGCTGTTTGGGTTTTGGGCTGTGAAGTAGGAGGGAATTTTCCCTGTGTGGGTGTTGCTTGGTTTGGTTTTTGTTTCTTTCTTCTGGGTTGTTGGGCTTCTCGGTGCCATGTCACAGTCAGATGACTGCAGAAGCTCAGCCAGAGTGATGACATTCAAGCCCCCTTGAGGCCTGGCTCATTCGCCATCGGGGAAGATGCAGGCAGGTCTGTGCACACTGACCTGGGAAGACCCAGGCTGCCTGAAGCCAGGCAGATGGAAGGGCAGATCTGTCCACTCTCCAGCTAACCCAATCCAGACAGTGCAGAGGAAGAGCCCCTCTCGGGCAAAGTGTCTGCATCATTCAGCCCGTCTCTGCCAGCGTAAGGAGGTCACCCCGTCCTCCCAGTGGCTGCAGACTGGTCTAGCTGGTTGGAAATGGTCCCAGGGAGATCTGGAAACTTCTGTTGCTAAGAATACAAATAGTTTCCATCTTGTGTTAGAGGAAGACACCTCAATCTGATGTCTTGTTACAAACTGATCATCACAGTAGTCTGTTTTCAGGTGTTTTTTCCTTCCTGGCTTTTTCTTTCAAAAGAAATAAAATAAAGCAAAGGAACTAGGATTGTAATGGTAAAAATCTATTTCATGTAATTATCACTCACCCTTTATCCTTTCAATAACTTTACAATGTACATAATTTTATTATCTCTGGATAAACGAATGTCAGTGCTGTGAATGACTTGTCTGAAGTCATGAATCTACAAAAGGGGCAAAATGCAGGTTGAAGGCTAGACAGTTGTAGAGTCCTTACCCTGAACTGTTCTGTTCTGTACAGTCAAGTGAGTTCTACACAATCAAAGAGTCCTGAAGCGGGCCCCAGCTCCACTCGTTTCCAGCTGCTTCAGCCTCCTGCTGCTTTGGTGTCCTCCTCTGTGAGAGCGGCTGGCCCCAGCTGCATGGGGCAGCTGTGGAAACATGGGGGAGCACTGTTCATGTGCGTGCCTTGCAGGCTGGGACCCACTATGAAGGTTAGCTGCTAACCCCTGCTGCTACCTGCTCACCAAAGCTGTTGTGGGTTCCCCATAAAATGCCTTTTTAGTTTAGTTGATGAAATTGTTTTTGCACTTTAAAAAATTTAGCAATTAACAGCAACCAGCACATGATTAAGACTCAGCGCACAGAACGTGTGCCTCTTTGTATCCAGCTGTACCACGAGCACGTTCCTTTAAAACATCTTAAAGTCAAAGAAACTACTGAATGCTTTCAAAATTGGTAGGTTTAGAAGCAGTGAAAAAATACTTCTATTTTGGAAAGAACAGTTTTTCCCCCTTTACTGTTTGAGGCCTCTATAATTTGAGAAATAATATGTTATTTTTATAGAGAACTTAAAACATTTTAATGATAGGCAGTGTGTTTTGAGGTTTTTCTTCTTAGGAACTCAATATACTTCTCATACATTGTCCTTAACCTTAAACCAACCCTGTGAAGTACTGCAGCTGGCCAGTGTGTTATCCTTTTCTTACTACTTTGACCTAATGATGTTCTAGTGCCACGTGATTGCTTGGTTTCAGTAAGGACCTAAACCAACGGGGGAGGAGGAGTGTGGTTTAAAGTTTTGTGAGACCAAAGCACAGCTTTAAAATGCACTTCCATTCATGCCAGCAATTTATCTCTCAGAAGGAGGCATGTGGAATAAGAGGCAGCCAGCACGGCCATCTCAGGATGTTGTCTCTGTATCAGCACACAGATGGCAGGGAATTTGGCGGATCTGAAGTTCTGGTTATACATTAGAAAGGTTTTAAGTGATGTTTATGTATTATTTTTAATTTGCTTCAAACTATGTGCACTGTTCCTGCTCCTTTCCCTATTCACTTCCAATGAATTAAATTGGACAATTTAAGCTGTGTGTTTTAAAGATGATTTAAAGTGTTTAGAAGCAGAGGTTTGTGGAAGGCCACTTACAAAAGTTTGCCTTCTGCCTCAGAGCCAGAGGCTTCTAGGGGCTGGGCCAGGCGGGCAGTCAGAAGGTTAGAAGTTGGTAGCCAGGAGAAGGTGGGTTTGGACTAAAGAGAGCGCAGAGAGGCTGGAGGATGAACTGATCTCTGGCTGCTGTGAGAATTGCTTGGGGGCATGCTGGAGGCATGGGGAGGCTTCCGCTACAGCTTCTGGTTAAATTAGGCGGGGGTCGTGCTTTCAAAATATCTGCCAAGTGATCTCCATGGATTTTCAGGTTTGTAAACTACCTCAGAAATAACTTTAGAAGTCTAATATGGTGCCTCACACCTGTAATCCCTGCACTCAGAGAGGCTGTGGCAGGAGAATCAAAAGTTTGAGCCCATCCTGGGCAACTTAGCAACTTGGCAAGACCCTGTGTCAAAATAAAAAATAAAAAAGGGACTGAGGATATAACTCAGTGCAGAGAACCTGGGTTCAATCCCAGTACCACAAAAACAAACAAAATGACTTTGGAACCCAAATGTTATATTTTGCATAATGAATTTTTAAACAAAATACATTGAGGCATTAAATTCTGAATGTGACTTCTGCCCATGTTCGGTAGTCCATCAGAAACACGGTGATGGGAGAGCATAGCACCTCCCACATTCCGACTCAAAAGTGCAAAACTTATTAGTTGTGACATCTTGTGCAAAGCAGTTGTTTTGCTTCTGTGACTTAGGAAAAGGGCCAGCCACACCTGTGTTGAAGCGTTTTTGTAAGAATGGAAAAATGCAAAGGGAAAGTAAAAGTAATAGATGTGAAAATGTTATGTAAGTTTCAAAATGCACTGTAACTTCTTTTTGAAAAGGCGTAGGATGTAAGTGGAAACAGGCATCTTTCCCAGGTGACCGAGATAGGAAGTCTCAAGTTGCAGGACCGATACAGATGGGGCAGAGACGCACCTGTTTGCAGGTTGACTTCTGGGGAGCTCAGAACTATTGTACGGTTTTTAAATCCTTACAGTCTCCCTGGTGAGACCCAACTGCCTGGCCTATACTGAGTCTCTTGAGAACTCTGTATCACTGGTTTAACAATTAAGATTCACACTGAGCAGTGCCAATAAGACAGATAATTTACAAAGGGGATAAGCAAATAGCCAAGTATGGGTTCTTATTGAGTACAATGCAAAAGACAACTGCGACTTGAATTGAGACTGGTATTTCCCCAAAATCTGCCCCCAGCCAGTGAGGGAAATGAAGAAAATGGGTATGACCTGGCCTTAAGGGCTGCAGCAGGCCTCAGCAAGCTGCTGGTCCCCAGCCCCCAACCACCCGGCTCTCGTGTTTCTATGGGCACATGCATTGTACATTTTTCCAATATTTTAAAAATTAAAAGAAATATATTTCATACCTCATAAAAATTATGTGCAGCTCCAGTTTCACCCAGCCACGCTCATTCCTTAGTACTGTCTGTGGCTCTTTCCATGCTGAGTGGCAGGGTCGGGTCAGTGACCCCAGCTATGCCATCTCATTGGTGACTTGAGAAATCTGCACGGAAGGAAGTCACCTAAGCCATCACCATAAGACAGAATTTGAAATGCTGAGACTGGGCTTGGTGGCACATGCCTGTAATCCCAGCATTTTGGGAGGCTGAGGCAGGAGGATCAAAAGTTCAGGCCCAGTCCAGCCTGGGAAACTCTTTGTGAGGCCCTGTCTTTAAATTTAAAAAGTTCGAAAAGAGCTGGGGATGTAGCTCAGTGCCAAGGCCCTGGGTTTAATTCCAACTACCACACACACACACACACACACACACACAAAAAAAAAAAAAAAAAAAAGAAAGAAAGAAAGAAAGAAAGAAAGAGAAAAGCTGAGATGTAGTGGAGCCAGTTGCCTATGAAAGCTTTTTTTAACTTTTAAAATTTTTATGAGTACATGCTTATGGTACATAATTACATTCATCATGGGGAGTTTCCACAGAATACATCTCAATTCTTTCCACTTCCCTTCTCCTCTCCCCGTACCCTCCCTCCCTCTCCCGTCTCTTTGACCCCTTCCTATATGCAAAAGCTCTGTCTCCCTGTTTCCTGACGTGTAAGCGTGTGTGTCCGATGCCCGGGAAGTGTCAGAGGTGGGCTCACTCGGGCACCCCAGAGACTGCAGGGGGACGGTGGGGCTCGACCTGGTCTTGAACAGAGCCCAGGGAGGCTGGAGGAGGAAACAGACCTCGGGTGGGCAGAGGCCAGGGGCAGAGCATGCAGCCTGGACCAGAAGGGCACACGTGCTTCGGAGCGCACGATCCGCTGTCCGGCGTTGCCGCGCGCTGGCTGCCTTGGAAACGGGACTGACGCTCTCGCAGAGGCGCGACCCGCACTGTCCCAGACGA
The DNA here is from genome assembly GCA_004363535.1 of Dasyprocta punctata. Classification (NCBI taxonomy): domain Eukaryota; kingdom Metazoa; phylum Chordata; class Mammalia; order Rodentia; family Dasyproctidae; genus Dasyprocta; species Dasyprocta punctata. The sequence continues at coordinate 28,730 of RJWM01014512.1, read as the reverse complement.
GCAGCGCACGGAGAAGCGCGCACGGCACGGGTGATGATTGCTGGGTGAGGAGCGCGCACAGATGTGGACGGGAGCCGTGGGTGTGTGGCTCCTCCGCGTGCCGTCACCTGGGGAGCAGGAAGGAGCCCCTGGGAAAGACGAAGACCAGAGCACAGTGGACAGAGTGTTTCAGAAGGCTGCGATTTCTAACGTCCGGCATTCCCAGGTGTTACCAGTCCGCAAATGGAAGTCTGTCCCTGCGCACCTCACTGATGTCATCCCTGCGCGCCGGTGGTGTGCGCAGCCACACGGCACAGCCGGCAGGTGCTGTTAACTCATTTCAGAGAGGAGGCGGCAGGGGCTGGGAGCAGAGCGCTGCGCAGGGTCGCCTTGGAGGAGCGGATGTGGGGACCCGGGCGTGGTCCTGACTCCCGGCCCGTGCTCTCCCCTTCACCCCAGCACTCGGACGGAGAAATCAGGGTGCGGCCTGCTGCCCTCTTTTACAGTCACTGAAATACTGTCACATACATGCAAGGGACGGGGCCTTGATGCCAGGACGATGTCAGCGATGGCGAACCTTGTAGAGCTTTCAGTGGGGACAGCCAGCCCGCTGCAGCTCCCACACTGTGGCTTTGCCGCCACTGCCCTGGATCAGTGCCCCCGCCTCTCTGGTGATGGCAGCTGCCTTGTCAGCCCCACGACATCACGCAGAACCTGGAGCGCCCATTCCTGACGGGAGGACGCTCACCCGTGTGTGTTGATGGATCCAAAAGGGCAAACAGAACCCGCAGCTCCACTCCGGGCCCCTCTGCACCACGGAACATTGCAGCCTAAACAACGCACTTTCTTATTTTTTTCACATCACCGCCCTAAGTCTATTTGAATATTTCCTGCAAGTTATTGCATTCCCTCCACTCCTGAAAAGCATTTTCCAAAAACATGTTTCAGTTTAAGTTGACTGGTGGTTTGGCAAACAAAAGACCGAATATGGCCCGATGATTCAAATTCAAACCCAACGCCTTAAATGAGGGGCCTGCTGCTGCCAAGCCCCTCTCACTAGGCTGTGATTTGCATGGACAGCCTGGCTCTCCACCAGGTTCCCGGGCCTCAGTGACCTTGGAGCCATTGCATGCCGTGTACGCTTGGTGGCCCTCCTGGGATGGAGGGTGGGGTGGCCTCAGCCGCCAGAGTCTCACAGCTAGCGGTATCTGAAGTAGAGGAGAGGGGCCAGCCACCGCAATGGCCATAAAAGCAGAGAACTGAGCTATGACCCATTGGAAAACGACTCTCAGAAGTGACACTCTGAGTGGTGATGTTATGATATTTCGCCACCTCAGTTTCTTTTCTTATCCCACTTTGGAGACCACTGAACTAAAACATGCCAAATTTTTTTTTCCTTTTTTCCTTTTGTATGTTTTTCTTCAGAACTTAAAGTCTAAAAACATACTGCCATGAACTGACTCAGAATTGCATTTTATGTTGAAACCTACCTTGTGCAGGTAGAGGGATATGCCAGGCAGGTGAGTTGAGGTTTGGTTTGGTTTGGATTGGTTTGGGACTGCATTCAAGGCCTTTGTACCGAGCTATACCCTGGCCCTTTTTCATTTTGAAATAAAGTCTCACTGAACTGCCCAGGCTGGGCTTGAACTTTCCCCCTCCTGCTTCAGCTCCCAGAACACCGAGGTGGTGAGTGTGTACCAGTATGCCCAGGTGGTGAGCTGAGTCAGCAGACTTGGGCCTGCCAAAGAGGATGCTCCCAAGGGTATCCGACACTCTGCTCCCAGGATCTGTGGCTGAGAACCTAGCAGCCTCTTGACTCCATAGAGAAAGGGTCTCCAACATCTAGGAGCAAAGAGTTGCCACCATCCTCCTGTAGGTCTCTGTGCGTGGCAAATTGCTCCGAGTAAATGCTTTTAAATTCCTAAGTAGGCATTTCTGTGTTGCGCCTCATACGCAGTGTGCCCTGGCCACTTAAGGCTCCTGCGAGACTCACCCCAGCTTGTCAGATGCGCTTCCAGGCCCTTTTGGGAGACGACACACAAGTACTGAGCCAGCGAGCTGTGTCCGGGACTTCGAGGAGCACTGGAGACGCTGTTTTGGAGTAGGCAGAGCTTGTGATCCTGCTTCCTTGAAGGACGGCCAGGACTGGGCCAGATGGAAGCACATGAGAGGCTTCGCCCTGGCAGATGGCCTGGCTAGAAACCTGGAGACGGGAAGGAATTGAAGAAGGGTAGCGACGATAGGTCAGGGTGGAGGGGAGGCACCGTCGTCATGGGGTAGAGTGGGGGTGCTGGAGCAGATGGGGACACCGTGCATCACCAGGCCAGACACTGCTGCCTAGCTCGATGCCACGGAGAGCAGCGGGGCAGGAAAAAGGTGGAGGGACAAGTTTCCTTCGGTTGAGGAGATAAGTAATTCATGCACACTTGGCCCCCTTTATTACTTTAACTCCCTCAGTTAGATGTTTTACTTCCAAATAATGTTTACCCAATCTGACATGCCTGAAGATTGTTAATGTCGCTGAAATTTTTCCTCTTGCAACCTGTCAGTGTTCAAGCTCAAAGGCAGGACCGAAGTTTCCAGGTTTGTAATCCGTGTTATCCACTGAGTAAATAAGGGTCTTGGAAGAATACAGCACCCAGGGCAAGCAGAGGCGCTGCCTAATGTAGGCAAGGGTTTGCTGCAGGTGAAATGCGACCTTCCCAGGAGACCCAGCTCGGCACACAGCGTGTGAGACAGGGCCGGGGCTCCCAGGCCGGGCCGCTGGCCTGACGGCACTGGCACATTTCCTGATGGAGCCCCACTGTCCAAGCAGATAGAGGAACCTGCAAAGATTACGTTCTTAATAATATCTCATGTGCTTGGGCAACAGCCTCGTGGTTAGCCTCATTGTGGTTTTGACCTTTTAAAACTAACGGGCAAGGGAAGCTGCTGTTTTTGTTGACACTTCCGAAGGTCTAGACCCAGGCCCCTTGCCCTTCTGGGAAGTGTGTGCCGTAGGTGAGTGTGGTAAGTAACTCACTCCTAGGCCTCTGTGCTATTCCTGGAGTGGCAGTTCAACCCCACACCCCATGTGAACACCAGGCTGAAAGCCCAGAGGATTGACCTTTGACCTCGAGCAGGTCACCTGACCTCATGAACTGCCTCACCCAAAGCAGGAGTAAATTCTGGTAAACTATTTCCTCTGTCCCTTCCAGCTATAAACTCTTTGATTCTAAAACTGTAAAACCGAAATGGTTGTTGGGTGCCTGGCTCGGGCCAGGTAGGGGCAGAGTGGTCAACGGGACTGGCCCCGCTGTCCGAGGCAGCTCCCAGCTCAGCCCGGCGCAGGGCGAGGGAGCCGAGGTGCGGGTGCACGGGGAGGTTTCCACATCCCTCCGAGAGGGACAGCCCCTCGAGCTCCAGGCAGGCAACATGCGAACAGAGACCCACGGAACAGGACAGGGCCAAGCCCGTGGACATGAGCGAGGGCCTGGAGGCTCTGGGAGCACGGACCCCGACTGGCGCAGCTTTGGGGCGCGCTGTAGGCTGGAGAAGAGCGCGCTGTCGTGTGCGGCGCTCGGCTTTTCCTGAGTGCAGGGGGAAGCCATCGGAGGGTTTTAAGGAAGAAAATGATATGAACTGGTAACACTGTTAAAAATTCGAGTACCATGCAAGGATGGACTGAAGGGAAGAGGAGAAACCACTTTGTCAGTGAGTGAAAGGAGCCGGGGGATCGCTCTTCCGCACAGCACTGCAAAATGCGCCTGATGCGCCCTCTGAGATTTGCTGTATGGCTTTGCTCGCCACTGCATTTTCCCCAGCTCATCTCCGAGACCAGCCTGAGCCAAAGCCCAAGGGCAGGATGTGGTTTGAGTGTGCGGCGGCCACCGTCCCTTCCTCCCGTGGCCGGCACCGTTCTTTAGTGCGCGGTGAGTCCCGGCAGGCAGTGCCAGATCCTCCCCCTGCCCACAAGGCAGTGACACCACGGGGCTTAGGAGGGACCCAGAGCCCTCCTCCCCTCCCCTTTACCCTCCCGGCTCTTGAAACACAGCCACCAGTTACTGGCACTTGGCTGAAACTTGCCCTGCAGAAAGCAGTCTCTTCCAAAAAAGACATTTCCTCCGCTCTCTTTTTCTCTGTGGCTAGGCGCGAAGAATCCAATGGACTCAATCATTTTGGTGAACAAATTGCTGCATCCGAACCTACTCGTGTGTACACACACGGCTCTGTAACACAGAAATGAGGTGAACAGACCTGCCCTCCACACTTCCGGTCCCACACAGCACTGCCTGCTGCTTCTGGCTACAGTCACACTGCTGGGGAAAGGAGACTGCTGGTGACAGCCGGCCTGCGCAGTTCCCTCCTCCTAAACACACGGTTGACATTTCCTAGGTATTATCTCTCCCCTAATGCAAGAAGCCAATTACCGGAAAATTGATAAACAATTCCCAAACTGTTTCCTCAACACATAGCAACACGTGGTGTTACTGCCAGTTCAAGAGAAAGAATCGGGCTTACGTGCAAAAGTGGCTGGCCTTGACCCACAGAAGTCACTAAGGCATTAGAATCTATATTTCCGATTAAATGTATCCGGGCTCAAGTCTTGAGCCTCCCATTTGCTAATGCTGGTACATAAGCAAGCTGGGTGAACTGCTTCACTTCTCTGAACCTCAGTACCTTCATTTGCCGCGCAGGGAACCTGCCCCCTGGGTCGTCCTTGAAGACCAAAGAAGGCTGTGCGTGTGAAGCACATAGCCCGGTTTCTGGTGCTTGGTAAACACCCAGACTTTTTAGCAAATGAGGCCTCGTGGTGGATGCAACTGAGCGAGGTGTAAAGGTTATTAATGTCAGCCTTCACCAACAGATCGGGAGCTACCAGAGGCATCACAAACGTTGTAAGGCTGACAGGAAGGGATATTAAAGTGGGAAAGCGTTTAGTCAACAGCACATACGACTGAAGCACAGAGGGTCTTGAAATGAGCTATTCATTTACTCTCTTCCTGTAAGTCATTTCATCTTTAGCATTCTCCATGGTGTGGCACAAGGCAGTAATGATAACGTGGCGCTCGTGTTCTCGGTGCGAGGCGAGGCTGTGAGCGCCCTGTGCACGCGGGCAGTCCCCGCGGCAGTTCGGACTCACACACCGGAAGAGTGAGGCAGGCCGCTTGCCGCTGAAGCAGGCGCTCTTCAGCCCTGCGACGTGTGCCGGAAGTCAGCGCAGCGTGGCGAAGGGGCCGCCCCGGGCCCTCGCTCCCCGTCTTCGTGTAAATGAAGTGTTCCAGAAACACACCTGTGCGCGTCCACTTACAGACTGTCTGCAGCTGCTTTTGCACTGCAGCGAGAGTTGAGGGTTGCTGCAGAAGCCGTGCCACCCGCACGTCTTAAAATGTTTACTGTGTGGCCCTTTACAGAGTTTCCCAACCCTAAATGTGAACTTTGAACTTCACTGAAGACCGGGATTTGGAATCGATGGTGGGTGTTGATAGATTTATCTTGCTTGAGTCTCCTAACAGTCCCCTGAAGCAGCAGTCTTTTCCTTTTACAGTGTTGCCGCTTTACAAGTGAAGAAACTGAGAGGTAAATGACCTTACAGTAGACTCCATGAGTCTAGGGATCGTGTGTCTTTACCCTCAGGTCAGGCCCCGTCACCTCCAGCAGCACTGGCGCAGCGTGGACACTCAGAAATACCTGCCGAATGAATGACAGATGTAAAGGTCACCGCGCTGGAGAATCCAGGTCTCCTATTCCACAGCTGGTGGTGAAAAAGGAGACTTTCTCTTAAGATAGGATGAAATGTGGAGTGGCTGACGTCCCTCGCCGTCAGCTGGCAGAGTTGGGCTGCCGTGCCCGCCCTCCTGCCCCCCGAGTCAGAGCAGATGAGCCCTGCCGGTCGGCAAGGTTTTCTGTTTCCCTTCAGCGGGTAGCCAGGGCCTTCAGAGACTTTTTGTCCTTGCGATTGGTGCAGTTTTAGACAGGATTAAAGCTGACACCCTTGTGAGGTGGGGGTCACACGGAACCCTGCTGGATCTCAGGCGGGTGGAGCACCTGCTCCTCCCCCGTCCGCCCCCCACCTTCCACGGGGCCTGATGGGTCTGGGCTGGGGGCCAGCCGGCTTTCAACGGCAGCCGAAGCCAGGTTTTGGTTTTCTTTCTCTTGCTTTGTGCTGGTCATGGGACGCTCCGGTATTAATAAACTCTCACCTCGGCCTTCTAGATTTGCTGTTGTTCAGGGCGAGAAATGAGAGGTTTGGCCAGTCCCCGGGCGCCACTGTCACTCCTCTCTTGACTGTCACGTGCTGGCAGGTGCCGGGCCGGACCAGAGAGGCAGCGAGTGTTTGGTGTGGTCACCGTCCACAGACATGGCCTCTGCTGGAGCTCTGATTTCTTGCCTCTTCGTGATGCTCTGTCCACTCCTGACTTAGGTCACCAGTCACAGTCCCAGCAAACCAGTCACCTCCTCGCAGACCAGTGGCCATGTCTCTCAGTGTGGAGATACAAAAGCCAGACAGCAAAACATTTTGGATTTTAGTGGAGTTTTGGGATGGGGGGGCGGGGAAGGTTCAATTTAAAGTAAAATTATGTTGGGGAAATTAAGTTTGTACGTGGCTTGACCAGCACCTGCAGGGCTTGGCAGGAGCGGGGTATTTCAGCAAGCGCCTTGGAAGCAGGGGCACTCTGAGCAGCCGTCTCCCTGTCCACGGTGCCCGTTCTCCTCTGCAGCCCAGTGTTTTAAACTTCAGTCTGCCGCTTCCCTCAGCCTATATTCCAGCACCCAGCACTGTTCCTAGGTGGTGATTATCAACCCAAAGTGGGCAGAAGCCTGGCCAGGTGGAAATCACTTAGAAATTTTCCTAAGAGTAAAAATCCCAGTTTTAGCAGAAATGAAGAATCTTGGTTTTCTAAGTCTAGTTTACTGAATTAGTTAGTTTTTCTGGGCCTAGTGGTTTCTTTTTTTTTTTTTTTTTTTTTTGTACTGGGGATTGAACTCACGACCTCATGCTTGCCAGACTGGCGCTTATACCGCTGAGCTGAAATCCCCAGCCCCTTGGGCCTGGTGGTTTCTGAAGAAATAAAGTATCTTCACTTTATATTAACTGTTGCATTTCGTGACTCTCTGAAAGGATGTCATGGTCCTCTTATGTTCCTGTGCCCAGGACATGATCCGGTCCTCTTGATGGTTGGGGAGTATTTGTAAAGCTTAGCCTCTTGAGTCTCACTTTACTCATCTGTCAAGTGGGTTGAGCTAGCTGATCTTCAGAGCCTTTGCAGTATAAAGTTTCATTTTCAACTATATGCTTTGATGTTTTCCAAATCTTGCCATTCCTGTATAGGATGTTAACTATGGAAAGAAGGAATAGTTTTTTATCTTCATTTTTTTTTTTGGTAGTAATAGGACTTCAACAAAGCAGCTTTTATTTAGCACCTAGTTTGGGGGTGCATTTTGCATGCATTGTTTCATTTAAAGCCCACAACAACCTTGGGAACTCTAGGCATTATCAGTAGGCATGAAGAAACTGGAACCCCAGGAAAATAGCTGTCTTGCCCATATCATGGAGCTGATAAGTGGCCAGAACAGGACTTGATTAAGGCTAAGAGCCCCAAGATTCTAGTTCTAAGCCACAGTAACGTCACTGCCTTTAGTAGACATAGGTGTACATACTGTGCCTCCCTAGGGTTCTTTCCCTGGCTCATACCATTCTGTTGAATGTCCTGAGAGATTCTAATAGGCGTGGTTGTGCACACTGCCTAAGCAGGAGATGCTGCAAAAAGCATCACTGCCTCTTGGAAAATGCACACCGTTGCTGAACAGGAGCTGCAGGAGGCGTGGGAAGAGTGGATGGTGGTAGGAAGAAGCTCCAGGGGGGTCAGAGCCGTTCCCGTCGCGAGGTGACTCAGCAGAACTCAGACGGTCCCGGGTCACGGAGGCTCTGTTCTCTTTAGAGTACTGTCAGTGTCCCTTGCCGAAGTAGGGCAAGTAGAAGGGATTAGCCTTGCCTGAAGTCAAAACTCTACATTTTAAAAGAAAAAAAGCAATTAAATATTCAGCCCAGTTCCCAGGTTTTGGGTTACCCCGTCTGTCTTTCACTTTGAGCGTCTGCTTTTGGCTGCCTGGCGGCCCTGCCTGCCATTTATCTCACTGTCAGCCTGTATCTACGTGTCATGTGACTCAAAGGGAAGATTAGAGGAGAAAAATATCTCTGTATTCTAAGCTTGGTGACTTCTATTTTTATCCACAGCTGCTGGAACTGATAGCAAAGTCGCAGCTCACCTCCCTGAGTGGCATCGCCCAAAAGAACTTCATGAACATTTTGGAAAAAGTGGTGCTGAAAGGTGAGCTCCCTGCACTGGCTCAGCCTTTCTGTGGGCAGCGGGTGGGCAGGTGGCTTTGCTGGTAGAGCGGACATGTCATGAGATTTAAAATTATGTGAACAGACTGGAATGTGTAACTCCAGCTGTACATCAGGGCTGCCCGGGTCCAGTTCAGGAAAAGACGCAATCCATGCCCATGCGGAGAGTGAAACCATCACACTCGTGTTTGGAGGGATTGTCTCTTTATCTGCTCCAAGTCCCCTGAGTCCTGATGAGGGCGCGCACCCCAGCCTGGGATACTGAACCTCCCACTTCCTAGAAAACTGAACTATTTTCAAGGCAGAATGGATTCATGGGCTGTTTGAGCTAGAGAGAAGCTTAGGTCACTGACACACACAGGGAAACTGAGCCCTGTAACAAGTGATTTGCACGTAATCATAGGGAAATTAGCCAGACAAGGTCGGGACATGAGCTCCTAACCCTCCACACACGGTTTCTCCCGCTCACCATCTCAAGCTATCACTGCGGCTTTCCAGTCAGGTGGGCCATTGGCATTGCCAGGACAAGGGGCATAGAAAGGAGCATTATAGAAACCAGGGAGAAGAGAACAAAGAGGGACCTGGGTAACAGAAACCCTGCCTTGAGTGCAGAAGCCCGGCCAAGTGTAGAGCAAACACCGGTGAGAACAGAAACTCGATCCCCAGAGCGGGACCTGGGAAACAGGAGCAGGTGGGGCAGAAGAAGAGCCCCTTGTATCACACATGGTGTGCCAGGATTGTAACCCTCCTTTTTTTTCTTTCCCACTCAGTCCTCGAAGACCAACAAAACATTAGACTAATCAGAGAACTGCTCCAGACCCTCTACACGTCCCTATGTACACTGGTCCAAAGAGTCGGCAAGTCGGTGCTGGTGGGAAACATTAACATGTGGGTGTACCGGATGGAGGCGATCCTGCACTGGCAGCAGCAGCTGAACAATATCCAGATCACCAGGGTAAGCAGGAAGGGCACCTCCCCCAAGCCACTGCTTCCTCTGCCCAGGGGTGGGACAGCCCGCCATCGCAGTCCACTCTGTCCTGATGTCGTGCTTGGTCCTGGTGCCGAGGGTCGGCTGGGGGGCTTCCTGATAGAGGGAGAGCTGGAAGAAGAACTTGACAAATGGAGGTCAGGGTGTGTGAAAGGTGACAGCCAGCTGAAACGTCGTGGGAATGTGGGAAACTGGCTTTGGGCAGGTCCTGCTTCAGCCTTCAGTGGTGTTCAGAGATCTCTCCGCCTGTTCGCTCATCAAGGACCAGTTGTTGGCAGCTTTGGGACACGACCTTGAATGTAATTGAGCTGTAAAGGCAGTGACTTGGAGAACTGGTACTTGGAGACCTCGGGCAGTCTTTTAGAATTCCAGTTCCCATGTCTGGTGGTTATGGCAAAGGAAGCCCTTGATTGCAGACTGTGTTCGTGCACGTAGGAAAATGATGAGCAGTTATCAAGCAGAGGAAAAAAGTGCTGTGTTACCAACAAAATGTGGCTGCAAGTATTGGTAGTTTCTCCTGGCTTTCAAAATCTAACTCAGCCATGTTTACTCTCAGCTCTTGTCCTCTTACTAGTGAGCAGGAAAACTAAGGCACACACGCAAAAAAATGTAGAAAATGTGCAAAAGATGCTGGAGTAATCACTCAGGGCTCACTAATGGACAGACACACTTAGACAGCTCATGTCACACTTCACGTCCTTGGCTTCCAGGACCCAGGCTGATAAAGTGTAGGGCTGCACCCTATTAGGAGAAAGTAGCAAGCAGAAACCCCCTGGCCTCTCCTCAGTAGGTTTTTTCACAATATGAAGTTTACAAAGTATACACCCTTGATTTTTTTGTTAATATCTTTTGTGCCTTGATTCCTTAAGCTCTGAAACAGTAGGAATAATTAGAAGCATCAGAGCTTCATGACTTCCTTTGAGTCCCTTAGGCAACAACACTAGATCACGTGCACACACACACACATACACACGTATGCACACATACACACACACATACACACATACATAGACACATGCACGCACACACACATATACACACATACATACACATACACACATGCACACACATGCACGCATACACACGTATGCATACATGTACACACACATATACACACATACACATACATACCCACACACATACACATACACACACGTACACATACACACACATACATACGTACACACACATACACACATACATAGACACATGCACACACACATATACACACATACATACACATACACACATGCACACACATGCACACATACACACACGTACACATACACACACATACATACGTACACACACATACACACCTATACACACACACATGCAGACACGCGTGCACGTACACACACACCTGCACGTGGCACAGAGCATAAATGCAGGTCATCTTTTAGAAACCATCCAATTATTTGATTATTTAGGAGAATGTACCTATTATGAACAGTAACGTGATTCAGTCTAATAATTTACCTTATACCCATCTCAGGTATAGGCCTAGTTTGACAATATGAATTTGAGACTAAATTTCCATTTTTCTGGCTCACAAAAAAAAAACCTTGTCCCTTCTCCCTGGTTTCTAGCATTTTCTGTGCCCCGGATTTAATATTTCCTCTCTTACGTCCGGGAGAAGGCTACCCAGGCATTGACACAAGTGAGCAAGTCCCATTGTCCCTGGGGCGTCTGCCCTGCAGCAGCTTTGGGACACCCATTTAGATGGTAGCACTTGCCCCGTGTCCCCTCCCATCTCATAAGAGCCCCGCTTGGCCACGTGCACACTTCCATGCGCCGACCTCCTCGTTGTGGCCCGCTCTGGCCAGCCCGCGGACATGCTCGGTAGGCAGCATTGCTGCTCCCGTCACCCGCCATGGAATGGGGCCGTGTGGGCACGGAGGAGCCCGGCGAGTTTCCCAGCGTCACACAGCCGCTGATACCGGAACTGGGGTGACAAAGCCGGCTTGGCATCGGTGGTTCCCAAGCCTTGTTCCTTCCAGCTTCCTGTCAGCTGTTTATCCAGCCAGCCGTCTTTCTTTGAAACAGCTGTAATCCAGTGAAATCCTCTGCAGAAGAGATCAGACACCGAAGTCCCTGCCGTCCTCCCTCCTGCTGGAGGTGCCCCAGCCAAACCCAGCTCGTCCGCACCCTGGGCAAGGCTGTGCCTCAGGGCCTCTGGCCTCGTGGCCTTTCTTAACCATCCAGGCTGCGAAAGCCACTGTCCCTGTCACTGTCAATCACTATCCCCTTCGTCACTTGCTCAGGTTCTGTGAGGTCATCTCACACATCTGCACTTCTCTGTCACCACCCGCTGGTGTATAAACTCCACAGAGAGAGGCTAACGTCCCCGCCTTCCTGCACACAGCACAGAGCAAGGGGCAGGTAGTGAATTTCGCTCGAGTGAGTGCGTGCTGTCCCTGCTGCCTGAAGAGCGTATTAAGGGTCCTAAGGAAGACAGCCGAAAAGCCTTGCCCTGGATTGCGGATGGCCCACTGCAAATGATTCGGTCTCTCCAGGGCTCCCTTTGGAAGATAGGGACCGTGGGAGCCTGGGGTGAGAGTCCACCAGTTAGTCCGTGGAAGTCAGTGACCGGTGCCAGGCATGTGCCCTGCCGCTGGGCTCCCTCCCCAGCCCCAGGGGTCCTGTTCTCCGGGGCTGGCTTTGTGCACGTGCTCCTTCAAGAGCTTCGCATGTATTAATGAACTCACCTAGTGAATAACTGTAAGGACGTCTAGTCGCTAACATTGACTGGGCACTGTGCTGAGCACTTCTGTGCATTCTCCTCCACCCCACCAAGCCACGCTGGGAGATACTCATTTCCTCGTTTTGTAAATGTGAGAAATTAGACTGAGTAGTTGATACAGTCCTGCTTGGTAGTGTCTGCAGAGGATTGACTTCAGGACCCCCGGAGGATACCAAATTCCACATTCAAGCCCCTTGTAAAGTGGCATAGTATTTGCAGTCTACGTACATCCTCCCATATTACTTAAGTCACCTCTAGACCATGCATAAAGCCCACTACAACCTAAACGCTATGTAAATAGTTCCTATGCAGTATCATTTATGGGATAATGACAAGAAAAACTGCCTAAACATGTTCAGTACAGATTTAACTTTTTAAAAATATTTTCTACCCATGGTTGGTTGAATCTGAGGGCCCAGTGTAATTTTTGATCTGGGGCCTCAGCACCAGTTGGACTGGCACGGGTTGAACCAGGCCTGTCCACAGGGGCTGTGGTTCTAACTACTGTCCTCGCCCCAGCCCTCCTGGGCACTGGGCTGTGTTATTTTGAGAGCTGGGCTGGAGCCCACAGAGCCCTGGTGAGCTGTTCACATCACTGCCCAGCTCTGCAGAGGAGAGGGTGAAGATTTGATTACTTCAGTCTGAACTGTATTTTCGAACATACTTTTGAAAGTTTGGCCTAAAGGAAAGTTTGTTATTCCATGGAAATAGTAAGGTGACTTTCATGGTAAGTGTTCTCTGTGGGCCAGAGTTCTGCCAGTATCTTCCCAGCACATAACCTTGTTTTCCTGCAAAATTTTCTTATCTGATTCTTTGGAACCAATTTTTATTGGCAAATATAATTCATATTATAAAGGATGAAGGAGAAAATTAACAGAACTGGTATATAGAGGGGAAAAGCAAATGTAATTGTTGTGCTGTGAGCAGGGCAGTATTTTGAAATGCGGGGGGCAGGGTAGACTGAATGGATTTTGGCCAACTATTTGACTGGAAGAGCAAGAGTGACGTATTTTTCTTTCACATGTTTATATTCACAAAGAAGAAAGCATGCAGGCAGTTAACTGTTTATCAGGAGTAAGGGCTTGGCATGGGGTCTGGGTAAGGATTTTGGAAAAGCGCAGGTTTGAAAGTTTGACAGAGTTGAACTCTTCCAAGAGGACTTGCCTTTAATAGGAGTTAATGTCATAATTGGCCTGGGAGCTTTAACCAAAAAAGTAGAGGCTTTGAAGTGCTAGAAACAAAAAGAAACTCTTGTGGCAGTTTTATTAGTTCGTATGATCAGCAGCAGATGATGAATGACATATGGGCCTCGGCTTTTTGCAGTCCTCCAGTCTTGAATGTTGTAGCAGTTGAACGTCCAGCCTGGTAGCCTGGGGTCGAAATGAGTGGCACAGGCGCGTCTGACGAACAGGAGGCCAGAGGCGCTCCAAGTCTGCGACTGTGAGAGCTGGAAGGGTCTTCAGTCTTCTACAGCTGGGCATTCCGGATCTCAGGGGTGCCTGGGACCCCGATCTGCCGCCTGTGCTTCCAGGATTCCCCGTGCCTCCTGTGTCCCCGCCAGTCCCTCTCAATAGTCCCTCCTTCTCGGGCCCCTTGCCGCTGCCCATCATCCACCATGGGCCAGTCCTGCCTGTTAGGAGACACAGGCAATGGCTGGGACCCAGCAGCCCTGGAAACCTCCGCATGGTGGGCCTTTGGTGGGCCTGCTACCGAGTTTCACTCCTTAAAAACTCAAGAGAGACTGACCCCTGTTCCCAGGGCCTTTCCCCTGAGCCAAGGGAAGGGTTTTCATCCTAAAGCCTTTTTTTTTCCTGTGACCTCTTGGAGGTGGCAGAACATTGAGCTGAAAATGTCAGTCGTCCAAAATCAAGAACCCACCCACCTCAAAGCAGCGGGGCGGGCGAGGGTCTGCAGTCCTGGGCAGTCGTTGCCTTGTCTGCTGCCGATGGAGCGTGGCTGTCCCAGGCGGGTCAGCAGCCTCTGCTGAGGGCCTCCCACGTGCAGACCGTTGTCCTGTGGCTCCTGTGTGGCCCTCTGCGATTAGGTGGAGCACGTGGTGCTAGAATGGCTGATAGGATTCTGGGACCCGCCGGTCTAACGAGCTCAGTGCCGTAGCTCCCGCAGTAGGCCATAGCAGGAGTCAGCTCAGGATTTCTGGGCTGGCACACCACACTTACACATGCACGCACATACACACCACACACGCACAAGTATGCACACGGCACAGGGCCTTCGTGTTGTTCTTTTTTTTTTTTTTTTTTTTTTGCGTTTTTAATTATTTGGGTTTCATTCATTCCACTCAATTCATGCTGAGTCCCTACTGCTCCCCAAGCAGTCTTCTGGAAACTGGGAGTGCGGGAGTGGAATGAAATAAAAACTCCTGCCTTCATGGACCTTGAGCTCTAGCCGCAGTGTTCCGTTTGGGTTTCTTTTAGAAAAGGTTGGTATTGCATAAAAAGGGGGTGTTACACAAAGTGTCGCAGGGGGCTAGTAGGGGTTCTAGGACAGAGCAGTGAACAGGCCTGGGAGGACCGCGGAGGCAGAAGCGGCTTTTGAGAGGACTGGGTTTGCCCTGGGTCCGAGGGACAGGGAAGGGGACCAAAGGCGCACATGCGTGTGTGTGTGCATGTGTGTGCACACGTGCGTGTATGTGCACAGGTGCGCCAGGGGTGTGTCAGTGTGGAGAGTAAACTTGCATGGAAGGATCTCCGGTCGCAGGGCAGTGAGACGGGATTCCCAGTGTAGCCAGGCCCTCGGGGCAGTGAGTGGAGGCGTTGGGAAAGTAGCACATCTTCTGACCGCGCACTGAACTCAGTGAAGCTCTAGAATCTGGTTTGTGCCAATTGCAGAATCTTTTAGGGTGAAAGTAAAAGGCTTTGCGGTTCTCAGGAAAATCCCACCGGCGCCATTCAGGGAATGCCACCCCAGGCCGACCTCTGAGTCTCAGCAGCAGGGACCCAGTTCCGCACGTAGGCGGAGGAGAGTCATCACTTTGACCTCCAATCGATGAGCCAGCGTAAGGGTGGAGACACTTGCAGGATGTCCCCTGCAGAGTGGCTGCCCTCTGACCCCCGCTAACGGTCCTCCTTCCACAGCCCGCCTTCAGAGGCCTCACGTTCACCGACCTGCCCCTGTGCTTACAACTGAACATCATGCAGAGGCTGAGCGACGGGCGAGACCTGGTCAGCCTGGGCCAGGTGGCCCCCGACCTGCACGTGCTCAGCGAGGACCGGCTGCTGTGGAAGAATCTCTGCCAGTACCACTTCTCCGAGCGGCAGGTCAGTGGGCCCTGAGCCCCGCCTGAAGCTTTTCCTCCCTGCCTACTCCCAGGGCGTCCTTCTCCGCGTGCCTGCTGGCCGCTTGCCGGGAAGGACGGCGTGAGCAGCCATGGAGCCTCTCAGGGCTCTCAGGGATGCAGACGCCCAGCTGCGGCACGCGTGCCTGCCTGGGCTCACCACCACTGGCCTGACGAGTTTCTAAATGAGGGGGGAGGTGGTTTCTTATTTTCAGGTTGTTTTTATTTTTAAAAACTTGCATTCTCAACCTAATCACATTTAACAACTCAAAAAATTCATAAATAGGCATGCATCCTTTCTAAAAAATAATAATAATAACATACATTTTTATGGTATTTTATGGTTCAAGCGCTTTTGCAGACATTATTTCATTATATTCACGTAACACAGGCAAGGATAGGTATCGTCACAGTCACTTTAAACAGAGGAAGAGACTAAGGCAACCACTGGTTAAACGGGCATCCAGGTTAGTGAAGGGGCGCCCTAGGTGAGGTAATGGGTGCTAAACTTGCATCTGGGCCTCCCAACACCTTTTGTCAGTTTCCTTGACGTTGGGACAAAATACGCGACATCCACAACTTCAGTGAGGAGAGGGTTATTTTGGCTCACAGTTGCACCTCATGGTCGGCTGGCTCCCGGGCAGAGTCTGCACAGTGCGAGGGTCGGGCAGAGGAGGGTGGCTCACCTCACGGCAACCAGGAAGCAGAGAGAGAAGGGAGGAGCCGGGGAGAGCGATGCGCCCTTCCTTCTCCCCGCCACACCCCAGTACCCTGTGTCCTCACAGCACGCTCGGCACAGACTCAGCAGGAGACTGACCCAGGGATGGGCACAGCACCCCTGTGAGCCAGCCCCCTTCCAAAAGCCCCACCTCTAAGCACAGGAGGTTTTGGGGGGACATTCAGGTCTAAACCATAACAGACACCAGTTCGAAGATTGCCTTTTCCTGACATGCTGCTTTGAGTTTGTTTTTCCAATTTCTTTCTACAAGTGTGTGAACTCAACAGGTTCTGCTCATGAAACCACAGGTATTTAAATACTCAGTAGAGACACACTACCAAGCAGTTACTGCTCTCTCTCTAGAAATAATCACTCAAATCTATAGCAAAGAAAAGACTGAAGTGATTAATGGAGATGATCTAAACTTTGAAGAACCATTCAAGACAATCAAGTAGAGGCCGCTAGTGAGATGTCAGCGGCCACCTACTTCAAGACTATATAAAAACTGTCATGTAACTGGGAAAAGTTGAGAAAGCACTCCCGTGGGTCTTGAGAGTGTTCCTCCCTAGCTGTTGTAGAGATTTTAAAGAGGAGGGAAGACAAAAAAATAAATGAAAAGGAGGGAGGAGAGGGTGGGAATAAACCCTTTCAGAGTCAGAAAAACACAGACCATCCCTTTGACAGATTCTCCTGCAATCTGTAATTTTTAGATCCGCAAACGATTAATTTTGTCAGACAAAGGACAGCTGGATTGGAAGAAGATGTATTTCAAGCTTATCCGATGTTACCCGAGGAAGGAGCAATATGGAGACACCCTCCAGCTTTGCAAACATTGTCACATCCTCTCCTGGAAGGTATGTGTCTCAGGTAACTGCGTATGTCTCAGAGAACCCCTAGTCCAATCCCCAAGAGCTGTAGTGCCAGCACCAGGAGGCCAAATCCTTTCTTCTCTTTTCCTGTCTCAGCCCCAGGCCTAGGAAAGGGTAAAACTACTTCAGTGCCTGGACAAGAGGAGAAACCCTGAAAGACATTTCTTTCCTTATTTTTCTCTGTAGTCCTCCACCCCTAGCTTCTCCCAGCTCTGTGTGCCCAGGTGATATACAGCAAACACAACTCCATAGTTTTCCCGTGCTGTAGTGTGCTTGATGGAGAATTATTGTTCTGAAGTTGAGTGATGCCTTATGGTGCCAAAATTGAATGCAATGCCTGTTCGAACTCCAGCCTGACCGGAACATTCCTTTCCAGGGCACTGACCATCCATGCACAGCCAACAACCCAGAGAGCTGCTCCGTTTCACTTTCCCCCCAGGACTTTATCAACTTGTTCAAGTTCTGATCCCAGCACAAGATGGCACTTCCCAAGGGTCCTGCTGACTGGCTGGCCAGGAGTGCGGAGCGTGGACACTTCGTTTGTAAATAGTGTACATTCTAGACCTTGGCTTGCACTGCGGGGATTAGTCACTGAGAGGATGTGGAGGGGAACAATGCATTTGCTGATGGGAATTTAAGAATGTGAATTTCACAATTGGTATGGAAAAGCAGAAATACTGTAAATAAACTTTTTTCCTAACAACTTACCAGAAAGACTATAAGGGCAAGAATTCTGTGTCAGCCGTGAAAATGGAATTGTCTTGATGGTCACGGAAGCTCCTTTATAGTTGTTCCCTGGGAAGAAATAGGTAAAACTCAAATACAAGGTAGAATGCTCTTTGCTTACAATGTGAAAATTGGTTTAGACAAAAAACAAGAAGAAAGAAAGGCAAGCAGACAAACTACATATGAGAAATCCTTGGGCTTTTGGTTTTGATTGAGTGTGTTTTGAAAAGGCAGAGAAATACCACCCAGCTGAAGCGCACAGCGTGAGGCCTTATCCTACGAAGATACCACACAATGGTCTACCTCTAAAAGCATAGAGTGCTCTCTGACAACGTGCTTTACCCAGTAGGTGGTGTCTGTGTTTCTCGTAAGTTTTTTTTATCACTATAAAAAGTGATTTAAAATGAAAAGGATATTGGAAGCAATCCTCGTCTTGCTTCAGACTTCCTTTTTAGGCAAAGGGAGGGCCCTGTTTGGAGTCTGATCCTTCCTAAAACAATCTGAAAGTACATGTGCCTTTTTTTTCCTTTGCAAGTTGAAGCTCATTTGGGAAAATAGAAGGCTAATTAAGAATAGCTCCAGGGAAATTCATACTGCAGAAAACAGTTAGGCACCTCACAGATGTGAAGACTTCCTTCTTCCGGTGTGACTCCAGGCTTTCCGGGCCACCGCGGGTATCTCCATGGGGCGAGCAGTGTCTGTGAACTGATGGAGCCCAGGTGTGAGGCCGGTGAGGTGAGCTTCCCATCCTGACCAAGAAAGCATTTTGCCAGCCGCTGGCCCCTTGGCGGGGTGAAGACCTGAGGAGCTTTCGTTCAAGTCCAACATCAAACTGAGTCAACATGCGATAGGGTCTTTTGCAAGGATGATTAAAAATAAAGCCTGTAGTTCCAGCCACACTCAAAATTTGCTTTTGGACTGGAGAGTTAAAGAGGAAGGAGTTAAAACGTTCAGATCCCAGGGGCTCTGGTGAGGCAAATATTAGCAGATCCCTGTGGAAGAAAGGGAATCTCAGGATTTAAGGAGTTAGTTGTCAGGTATGCCTGGAGGAGGGTGGGAAATGTTTCTGTTTTTACACTTTTCATAGAATGTTGCCTTTCTACAATAATGTACATATATTTGCAGTTGTATTTGATTTTTGTCCCCAAATAAAGTTTCCACCCTACATGCCCTTGGCAAATAAGTGAAACAGAAATAGGAACTAGGTTTGCATTCACCCCGAGGAAGAGTAGACCAGTAAGCGCCAGTCCTCGGCAGGCAGGGAAGACAGCTAAGCACGCGCGGGAACGAGGGACAGCTAGTGGTCGTATCCTTCCTTCAGTGCCATAGCAACCACAGAGGAGAAGCAGACTTCTCAGAGTCTGTCTCTTTGGAGGGTTTGTGCAGAGTCTCAGCATTTCTTTCATTATCATCACCTTGAGGAGAAAAAAATTAAGCTGAGTTTAAATTGTCCCTAATAAGAAAAATGAAACGTGAAAAATAGTTTTGTTGAACAAAGGTTGAGTTTGGAAGGCCACAGACCTGTCATAGCTAAGGAATTTTTTGAGTAGTTTGGGTTTTTGTTTTGTTGTTTTTGTTTGTTTGTTTTTCTCCTCTGAATCAATTTTGTGTTGAGAATTCAGGGCATAGACTCTTGAGTAGAAAGCTATTTTTCCCATAATTTTCAGGTTTTCTCAAATACTTCTTCCTTCAGAGTATGTAACAGAGCTGTGTTCGCCATTGCCACGGAAAGCTCTGCAGCTTTTAATTTAGAGATTCATGCCCTTTCACGTCTTCCCACCAGCGCGTGACTTCCGCTCCGCCGTGCTGACCAAGGAATAGAAAGTCCTTGTGGTAGCACTCAGGTCTGCAGTCGCAGAAGCTTGCCCCACTTGGGCTGCCAGCACCAAACCCTGGAACACCAGTCTCAAAGAGTGGGAGCCCTGCCCCATTTTACCTGAGACCCCTGCAGCAGCCTGCGTCTTTGCCAGACGGCCCCTGCCCTCAGCAGTGGGGATCTGACCTTCTAAACCATCTACCACGATGGCGCCTGCGCACTCGCCCCGTGTTCTTTGGGATTCTTGAGTGTGGTGTGTGAAAGAGGCCAGGAAATTTTCTAAGGGTGAAAAAGAAGGAACTAACATTTATAGGCCCCTTTCGTTGGAAAAGGAGCACAAGGAAGAAAATAGCAGGTGGAGAGGGAGGGGGAACAGACTCGAGAGGGCGCTTTGACACTGGTTTGGGTGGGGACAGTGGGGAAAGCAGAGCAGGCAGACTGTCTGTGTTCAGCTGTCTGGTTTCTGTTAGGCGTGGCCAGAGCCTCGTATGTAACTGCATGCAAGCACAGTGACCTAGGAAGGGCACTAACAATCTCCTGAGTTCTTCCTTGCCAGCCCATCCGAAACAGCCTGGCCTAAACAAGGACAAGGAAGCCCTGTCTCAGAACTGCTGGGATAAAAGCAAGCCGGGGCACAACAGTAGAAATTGCTGGGAGAGGTAGAATCCCATACTCCTTACTGTACCTGCCTGCCCCCATCCTCCACCCGGTAAAGGAGAACTAGAAATCGGTGTCCACTGTGCAGGAATTCAGACTTCCAGAGAAAGAAGGGTTCTGACCCAGCTGTGTGGGTAAATCCGCAGGGATGCCGCAGTGTGGTCCAATTCAAAGTTCACTGGAAGTAAGCTTGAAGTCTCTTGAGACAAATGCCCAGCATTTGGGGAAGGGAGAATATACAAAGTTTAGAAGAGCTCATTTATGGCAAGATCCAGCAAATAATTCCAATGAGATTTTAAATGAGAGTACATGATTCTGTGTTGTTACTCTGAGCAGAGGAATCCGTTGAATGGGTGATAAAAAGGAACAAAAGTTACAAGGTTAGAAATTCCCCAGTGGGGAGATGATGTTTGGTGGTGACGATCAATTTCACACTGAAGTGGCTTGGAGTTAGTTTTGATGGATGGGGTTTACTCTGCAGACATCTCAGCAGGTGGATGCTGTTAGGAACTGTGAAGTAGGGTGCTGGGTGTGTCCTGTGTTACTGTCACAGCACACATCTTTGAGGGTCACACACTCTTTCCCATAAGGAGCTTGCAGTCAATACGAGGCTCCTGCATCTGTTTTTATATAGGAGAACAGAAAGAGCTTGGAATTTCTTTTGTCTAAGCAAGTTGTCAGATTTACAAGGAATTTAAATCATTGCAAGAGATGTTCAACAGTGTATCTGTCTTAGCATTCGATACAATGTTTATTATAAGCACCTGAGTTTATATTTTTTTTTCTTCTAGGCTATAGGGTAATAACTTCTTGCTGTGCAAACACTATATTTTACGTGTGAAATTTTTAACTAATTTTATGTGTGCCTTTTTAAACTAAACTCTACCATCATTTTCTCTGTTGACATCTGTTGGGATTTTTAAATCTGTTTCCAACTATTTGCGTCTGTTAACTATCTCCTCTGACTGGATGCTGGCCTGACACACTATTAGCACTGAAACAGACCTCAGAAATCCCCTGAGCCTCAGGGGAAGGCAGACAAACTGTGCCTGGATACATCCCGGGCCTCTAATGATTCCAACAACAAGATTCCTATAAACTTTTTTTTTTTGTTTGGTAGGTGTGTTCTTCTCGGTCTTGTTAAGGAAGGTAAATTATAGTTTTCCAAGTGAAACTTCCACCCCAGACTGTAGGCCCAGAAGAGTGGTTAGAGAGAATGGATCTAGCACTCCTGCCTTCAGCAAGATGAGGAAGTGTGTCTCGAAGGTTTAGAGGCCGTGCCTTAGCCCCACTGGCACTGAGTGACGGGTGGATGGAAAACGGGGTGTCCTGAGACCTGATCTGTGTGTCACTCAGCCCCAAGTCCTTGGCATGACTGAGGACCCTCACCGTGGCAGGCTGCCCTGTGGTGATCTGGCGACTGGGTCTCCCAAACCTTGGGTCCCTCATTCTTGGCATCAAGGAACCACTTAGCATTCTGTAGACCTATGACTCTTGTGAGTACAGCATTCTAGGGAGTACAACTTACTAAAGTACGTAGTGTGTTTTGACAAATTCATTTATATTTTAATCACAAAGATAGCCCTTATTTAAAAAGATACGAGCTGTGAGTGGCTTGTTTTCTAGAAACAAATTCTGATAGTAACCAAGCAGATGTTTCCTCTCTGCCTGTGCAAAGAGGCGTATTGGTCCTTCTGTCCTGGCTGTCCCTCCGGTACCTCCTCAGCCACGAGCCTGCAGTGGGTCACTCTCTGCTAAAACCACCTTCACTAAGCAGTGAGTTTTTTCCACGAGGCAACAATGTGACTGTCTGCTGGCATTTCTCAAAGTGTCCTTGACCTCAGCAAATCTCTGAAAAGTTTTGTTTTTATTTTTGTTTTGTTTTTTGGTACCGGGGATTGAAAATCTCTGAAAACTTAGGCCTTGCTCCATTTGGCCAAAAAGTGGATGGCTGCTCCAAAACTCCAAACTTCTTGAAGCTCCACCTGCTGCATCACTTGTGGAGTTTGAATGACTTTTATTATCTTAGCGTCTAGGTCTGTTTGTTTAGTTAGTAATACACAAGTCTGTTAACCAGAAAGCTCCAATCCTGCTCTAAGCTGGAGAATCTTTGGCACCACCTTTATCCTACCACATGCCAGTCACCCTGGCTAAAGGGTGTGTACAGTGTGGTCCGTGTCCTAAGCTTAGAAGCTTTAATGTACTTTTTAAATGAGAACACTACAAGGTTGAACATTGTAACTATAAGATTAGATCAATTATGTGCAAAGATGTGTATTATTGTGTGAGCTGATTCCTTCTGTATAAATTACTTGCACACTTTTCTTGCATGATGAACTGATTTTTACAGTTGTTTGTACCAGACAGTGGCATATTTTTGTAAAAATTTTTGACACTGAATTGCAATAAATGTTTTTCCAACAACACACACTGGTGTGTTTTTGGTGTGTGTCAATTTAAGTAAGCTTTCTATCATAATGAATATGTTCATCTTTGCTTGTCCGGACTTATATTGCTTCTCTCAAACTTGTTACCATTATGGTATAAAATTGCTGGAGATACATAGAAAATAAGCTTGTTGCTGAAGTCTAGCCAGACCAGCCTTATACTTAAATGTTTCTGTGTACTGTTTGTATGGTACAATGACCAGGGAAAAAGAATTTTGTAGTCAATGTGAAATCTACTCAGCAGGCATTTATGAAACACCTACTATGTGCTAGACTTGTGCAAAGCACTGAGAACAACAGGGTGATACACAAGACAGAAATGGTCCCTGCCTTCATGGAATTTAGATTCTAGTCAGAAAGACCCAAAATGCAGATGAATAATTTGTAATAAAGAATCCACGAGAGGCTGAGCTACAGAATGCAAGAGGAACCAGCGTCAGGAGGGCTGAGCGGACCTGTCTGAGACAGTGACGCCGAGGGTGCACGGTAAGGAGCCGGCCCCAGAAGAGTTCGGGCAAGGACATTCCAGAAAGAGGAAACGGTGGGTACAAGGTTTGGATCCCCATCCTGCCCCTTGCCTGCACCTTCCTGCCTCTCCGTGTCATCTCCTTGACTGTGCTGGTTGTGAAGGTCAAACCCACTAATCCAGGTAAAGCCCAATAAATGCTAACGATGATTACATCCCTGGGCATCAGGAGTCAGGCCGGGCTAGGAAGTGTGTTCTTCTTGGTCGGCTGTGACCTCAGCTTCCTACCTGTGGACTGACTGACTGACGCATTCACGCTGGGACTTTCCCTGACCCTGCTGCTCGTTCTCCATCAGAAAACGACAGAAAAGCTACATGAGAACCATGCGACACAACCCTGTAAGCTCTGCCAGGAATGTAGACACGTCTAGGGAGGCATCTTAAGATGGGAAGACTGTCGCGAGCTGTCTGAACGAGCTCAGTGCACGATAAGGGTCCTTGAGAGAGGAAGAGAGAAACCAGAATGGCTTGGAAGATGCAGGAAGTGGGCTGGAGGCCGAGGAGGGAGCGCAGGGTCTGCAGGAGGGGAAGGGGTTCCCCCCTACGGTTCCGGACACCAGCTCAGTGAGACCAGAGCCAAACCTGACCTTCGAAACTGTAAAGCACTGTGATGTTCAACCCGGCTTTGTCCCAGCAGCACTCGGAAACCTCCAGGACCACTCTTCCCAGCCCACCCCCCGGCTTCTCCTGTCGGTTCCCCTCTGTGTGGCCCCAGCCCAAGGTGGGCAAGGCTCTGGCAGGGAACAGAAGCCACAGCGGTCTTCACAGCCTAAGTCAGCAGCAAGACTTTCTTTTTTCTTTTTTAGAGGAAACAAAAATGATGCAGAATTTCATATCAAGATAATAGAAGATTAACAATGGTTAATATATTGCGTATTGTTACCTTCAAAGTAGTTGCTCAGATGACAAGATACAGGTATGAAAAATGGATCAGACAGCATAAGCAAGACCTTCTTTGACGCCTAGACATGTAGAACTTCAGACGTTACACAGACCTCAGCCTCTGTCCACGGCACGCCCAGCTTCCTCCTCCTGCCTTAACAAAGACTTGATGGCTCCTGACGTCAGCCATCTTCCTGCCTAAGACGCGTCCCAGAGTCAGGCAGCTGGCGAGTTCTCTCCTGTGGTCCCCAGGCAGCAGGGCCCTGGGTCCGGAGCAGTCGCCCCACCCTCCCGGAACTTGCCCGCAGGGTGGCGGTCAGACAGCAAGACAATGTGCGTCTCCTGTAATGCAAGCCCTGCACTTCCCAGCGCCCCAACAGGTGAAGGGTGCTGGAAGAGCTCAGACAGGACCGAGCTCGAACTCCTGCAGAGGAGAGTAGGCCAAGCTCCTCCTCAGAAGCCAGCAGTCCCAGAGTGCCAGGTTTACGCCAGCCCAGTGCAGGGACATCGGCAGACTTCCTGGGCCTGGGAGAGCGCTTGAGTCTGCACCGATTCCCCTTCCAAGCTGAAGCCCTCTCTGTCCCCTCAGGTCCTAGTGCCAAAGCCTAAAAAATTCACCAAAGTCCAAATGAGCCCAGCTCCCGAGCAGCTCTGCACTAGTTAACCAAGGTGCCAACTCGTCTAGGCCGCTGGTCCTAGCTGTTCAACCAAACGTCAGTTCGGAGGTTGCCGTGATGGTATTTTTTAGATGTGATGGACATTTCCATCAACAAACCTTGAGAGAAGCAGATTACTCTCCAGAAGGCGGAGGGTCTCGCCCAGTCTGTTGAAGGCCTTAAAGAAAGATGCAGCGTCCCCCAAAGAGGAAGCAGTTCCGCCTCCACGCCCACTTTGAGCTGAGCCAGCAGAATCAGCCAGCTGCTAAGCCTGCAGCCTGCCAGCCCTCTGTGAACACCGGGGACAGTGTTCACCAGCCCCTCCGCGACATCGGCTGGTTTCTTAGCACAAATACAGATAGGTGAGAGAGACAGGTTATATGGACAGCGCAATTTATGTTAAGGAATAAAATTTTCCTTTAAGAAATTTGATTCTAAGTAATAAAATATTTAAGGAATAAGTATATATCAATAGATATCTGATCTGTAATGTATATAGATACAAGTGTGTAGAGATTTTATGTAATATATAGATTTCTACATGCACAGATACAGAGAGACGCCCTCCTGGTTGTTTCTCTGCAGAGCCCTGACTAGTACGGACTCCTAGAAAGAGAACAAGGGCAAGGAGAGCCTGAAGAAGGCTCCAGAGGGCAGAAGGGAGGAGAGAGAGGACCAGAGGAGAGCGGAATCTAGCGGCTACGAGAGGCGGCCAGCCGACAGCCACATCCTGCGGGAGCGTGTTGGGCAGGTGACAGACAGCGCACGGCAGTCACTCCTGACCACACGGAAGTGTTTAGGTGGCTCTCCCCTTTCTGTACCTTTAAAACTTGCATTTAGTTGTTTTAATTATATTTTACCACTTAGCTGGTTCTTAGTTTCAGAATTATTTCAAGGGCCCTCTGCTTCCTTCAGGGAGTGGTGCAGCGTAGAAGTCAAGAGCCCAGATTCAGGGGTCGGGGATGTAACTTGTGGTAGAACAAAGCCTAGCGTTTCCAAGGGCCTGAGTTCGAGCCCCTGCATCAAAAAAACAAAAACAAAAGGCAACTGAGAACATGAAGCCCACCCACCGCTTCCCAGCTTCCCACTTCCCATGATGACACTTCCCACTGTCACCATGCCCTTGGCGCCAATGGGCACGATGACAGTGTCCACAGTACGGCACTGCTGGGAGGAGAAACTGAGTCAAGCCCAATTAGGTCTATTCAGTGGGGTTAAAAAAGTGCACTACACAGATTATTCACCAGGGCCACTTCCTGTTTTGTTTGGCTTTATGTATGGTAAGAAAAGAAAAACGAACAAAAGCAACCATGTAGCCCTCCCTGTCTACGAAGAGAAGCCTAATGACTAAGTCAGTGATCGCCACAGTAAGAGTCTTTACTTATTGTTCAAGCCAGTGGTCTCTGACCAAATCACAGGAAACACTTTCTAAGCCCAAGCCAAATGTGGGTCTCATAGCCAGACACGGCGGCACATACTTGTAATCCCAGCTACTTGGTTGCTGAGTCAGAGGATCAAAATTTAAAAGCCAGTCTGGACAATTTAGCAAGACCCTGTTCAAAATCTAAAAAAAATGAAGGGTTGGGCTGTAGCTCAGTGGTAGACTGCTTTCCTACTATGGGCAAGGCCTTGGGTTCAATCCCCAGTGGTGCTGTATATACCATGGTATAAGTCTGAGGAACTGAAATAGCTGCAAAATTCGGCCTGAAGGTTATCAAGGAAGCTATTGCCATAGAGCCTCGGAAAGAGCCTGATAGTGTGGCTAGAAGCCGATATTGAAAAAATAATAGGATCTTTTCATGTTTGCACTCCGAATTAACACTTCTCAGTAAGCTGCTTCCAATTTATTCAATGTTACTTAAATGCCAAGTACCTGGCACTAGATCTATCAAGTCAAAAGAGACAGCTAGAGTAATGACATTCAAGGAACACACGTCCCCATGGGGACAGCCAGGCTTCCAAGGCAATAGTTACACTGTTCTATAATCAAGTATGCACAAGTTCAGCAGAGACACTGTTAAATAAGTACTTTTCTGGAGCTACTTTTCTGTGTTTCAATTTCTTCCTCTACAACATGGAGACGAAAATACCATGTACTCACAGGACTGCTGGGAATGGTTAGTGAGAAAGATCCTGTCGGAAAGTGTCTGTCGGAGATAATGGAAGACTCCTTCCTGTTTCACGTTGCACTTACTGTCTTCTGAATATGATCAGTGCTTGGTTTTCTTGACAATTGTACGAAATAGGGACAGTTTATTACCCCTGTTTTGCGGGAGGGACTGAGGCCCAGGAAGGATAAGCAGGGGAACTGGGACTCAGACTTGGGCTGCCCGAGCCCAGAGCCCACATCCCCGTGCAGTCAGCAGGCGAAGCGTGGCCCGTCTGTCTGATACCTTCTGAGAATGCAAAGGCAAACTGTATGGTGCTTTTTCCAGAACAGTGACTGACACAATGTTGTTTTAAAACAGTTTGCAAGGCCTGGATATAGCGCAGCAGCACAGTGCCTGCCTGGCAAGCACAAGGTCGTGAGTTCAATTCCCGGTACCAAATAAATAATAAATAATGAATAAAACAAGTTGCAACACAGAAGTCTGGCCCTAGGCTTTTAAAAAAGCATCCATATGAAATTTTCAATCCAAATTCAAATTAGAAAAGGCAAAACTCCATCTGGGGGCCCTGAGAGTTCAGACATGGGCTTGCTGGTGTATGCCCACCGGGCCCACGCTGGCACATTGGTCTCCAGCCCTGCGCCCAGCTCTCTGCAGAGAGCAGAGTCCTGCCCCTCCAGATGCTGGCTGGTCTGATTTGGGTGCCACACGATCCATAGGGCAATTTGGGGTCCTCCAAGTGGGTTCTGGGCCACCTGTGCTTGCCCACAGTGTTTCTAGAACCATCCCAGCTCCCAAACGAGAGATGTCATTACGCTGTAATTACAGACTGGCAAGGCCGGCGCTGCAGAGGGAAAACACGGGTAACAGCTCCATCTGCCTGCGGATCCAAGCTGTCTCTGAGGCCCAGGCAATCTGGAAAAGGAAGCCTCGTGCCAGGTCCCTTCGTAGCACTGCTAAAGACATCTGTTTTTGTTAAACAGAATCTGGCTGCCACAAACCCAAGAGTGATCATGGCCTCACGGACGATAGCGCATCTGGGTAGCTCTTCGTTAGACTCTGAAGTCCCCAACCGTACGAAACCCTCCCCACAGCCCGTTGTTTAACCATGTGAATTCACACTGTCCACCAGGGTGCCGGGTATCCAGATCCGACTTCTGTTCACACTCGCGCCCGGTTAAGTCCACATCTGCTGTGCTCGTGGGGATCCGGCCGTCCCGGCTGGAGTCGCCCGCTGCATTTCACCAATTCTACGACGAACATTCTTTTTCTTTTTCATTATCTTTTAATTAATCTTATGTTTTATAACTCGTAGCACCTTAGATCAGTGAAACACAGACCCGTGGCTGAGACTGAGTGGCCCGTGCTCCTAAACATCTCCCCGGGCGGCCTCATTCTCCTTCCTTCCTGCCTGCCCCAACCAGCGCCTGCAGCAGCACTTGCCCGAGGGTTCGTGAGAGCTGCCTGACCTGTGCCCCACCTCTCAGCTGAGCTCTATCCACCCACCCGCTCTGCTGCCCTACAAACCTTTCCAAACCTCATAGGTAATTATGTCTCCCCCGTGTTTCTGATCATTCGATAGACCATCACTGAATCCGAGCATTGAGTAAATGAAGACCCCCGGTAGTATTTTCTCTAAATTTGGGCAGTCTGAAAATTTCCGTAGTTACACCTAAGAGGACGCCAGACCAACACTCACCGCTGCACTCAGCCAGACAGTCCAAGACCACGTCCCCAGCCCACACTCCTGCAGTCACATCCACGAAGTCACTTTTGCTGTGTAAACTGACTCGGTCACAGGAACAGGTGACCAGGCCTGGAGTTCTTGAGGAGCCGGTACGCTGCCAGCTGTCCCTCCCCAGAGCCCGTGGCCCTGGTCTGCTGTGTCACCCTCCGTTGTTTCTCCTAATCCTGCCTGCTCCTTTGTAAATACCCCACTTATTAAACTTCCCATAAACTATCCAATTGGAGTCCTGATTTTCCTGCAGGAC